>SNQJ01S0058448.1:14202-24738 GCA_010110895.2 Picea sitchensis | reverse complement strand
AAGTGGTTGCATTATTAGTGGCAATGAAAACATAGAAAACCAACAAAGTTTTAACTTCAATGGATGATTCCAGGTGCTTTCACATTGAATTTTAATGTGATTTGAAAAGATGAAATCTAGGAAATTGAATTAGCTTTCCAAATATATAATTTTATTTATAGAATTTATGTACCACTATCTTAAATTTGAGTCTTTATAACATTGGTAAGTTATTTTCGTGCAAAATATAATGCATGTGTTCCTGTTAGTGCAGGTGTTGAGTACCTAAATGATGGGATTTCCTTTAAAAAATTATAGAATTGTAGAGAAGACATTTTTATTGTGCAGGGTTTTTTTTTCAAAATTTAGAATGCTAATTTTAATTTTTTTTTAAATTATGAAAGTCATTATATCCTAGAATTTACAAGGATTTTTGTTAGTGCAACATATGAGGGTCTTAACATAATCAAAGAATACTTGTTTTTTGGATTGTAGATCTTGTTCATACTAATACAACATATAACGTACTCTAAAAATAGTTAAGGTGATAAAAAATTACAATAGAAATCAAAGATGTATTTATTTTAATATTATTATATATGTCAAGACAAAAATATATTAAAAATAGTAAAGTACACACACACACACACACATGTGTATGTGGAATTTTCATAGTCGACTCTATATGTGTGTGTAGTTTCATTGATGAAGGATTTGTGTAGCTTATACAAAGTAAAATGAAAAATAGAGACATTGAGAACCATTTATAAAAATTGAGGTTTTGATGTATTTGCAACCCAAACCACTAGGTTTTTCATTCCAAACCTATATACAAGGAAACAAAATTAGAAAATACATATGTTAAAGTTGTCATTCCTACCCCAAAATAATTGAATGGAAAGAACACGCATGCACTTTGTGCTTTGTGATTAAATTCTTAGGAACATGTGTGTGATTTGTTCTTTTGTGACTAATTTTTTTTTCCCAATGTACATCCTTCACTTCCAAGTGGGTATATCCATGAAATGGAATGATTTGAGAATTAAGTATGGGTACTAGTTTCATTGACATGGTAATTGAAGGAAATGTCTTGGGCCTTAGGCCATAGAAGTTGCTTCTAAGTATCAAGGTCCTAGAATAACACTCTTGACATCTTGAGGACATCATTGTCTTCCAAGCAGGGATATAGGCATCATTATAATTTTAAGAACTAGTTATGAGTCTCAAGTCCCTAGACATGGTCATGGGAGGAAACATGGTGATTATACCCTAAAGTAATAATTTTGGAACACATGGCTATGAAAAATACCTTGAACCACCACACAAGATCTATTAAGATTATCTCTTCTTTTTACTAGGGATATGGGTTCCATTAGGAGGGGTTTGATACTAGGTGAATTACTCTTTAGGGTGTAGACATATTTGGAGGAAATTTAGGAATTACACCATAAATAAATATTCTAATCATAAAGGTTCGAGAATGAAACCTTGATCCACTAATCGTGATATATTAATCATATCCTTACCATCCAAGTGGGGATATTGATGATGTTATGAAGTTCTTAGAACTAATTATGTGTCTCACAATCCAAAATATGGTGAGTGGAGGGAGGGAGGGGGGATGACTCTTAGGCCATAAATGAATATTACAGGAATTAAGAAAAAAGAAAAATGCATGACCTTTGAATGAGATATTTGGCCTCAAAGTGGACTTATGTTCACCATTACAATATTCAAGAACAAGTTATGGGTCAAGGGTTCCTAAAAATGGGGGCAGGAAAAAACCTGTTCAGTAGGAATTTAAGGAAGATTTCATATAACTAAGGCCAAGAAAAATACCTCGAAACCACACACATGACATTCCAAGTATATCCTTTTCCTCTCAGTGGTCATATTGGAAACAATAGGTTTTTTGGAGTAGTTATTGATTTGAAGACTTGGACCAAGTTCAAGTGATGAAACCTGATCATTAGGTGTAAAAAGTATTTTCTAGGGCTCAATATCCATTAATTAGTTCTCAAATCATAGTAGAGGATTGCTCAATGGGATATTTCTCCTTCAATTTTCAATATGTGTTTAAAAACACATGTATTTCATTAGAGGACGAACACATTTAGTAACCACTAACACAACCATATCAAATATCAACATATTGATGTTTTTACGTGGTAAGACCCCTATGGGGAAACATCCACGACCCTAGCAAACATGGCCACTTGAGGAAATTTATTAATGCAAAGAAAAATATTACAGAGAGTTTCTCACAATCTATCATCGACAAATGACCCTCCATTCTCGTTAAATAGAGATCATGGACCAATCTGGTGTTAAGTCATGGATCGATGTAGTCATTGAGATCAAGGAGAGTATGAGTCGTCATATCACTGTATGTTGGGAACATATTTTGATCGTCGGATTCCAAATTAATTCTAATGGATACTAAATAAACACAATAAGAAACACACTTTAACCTAACACCACATTAGACCAAGTTGATATTAACTAAATCCTAAGTGTCTAAATATCCTAGCATCCCCCCTTAAGAACAACTTCAGATAGTATTGAAGGACTTACAAAGGAGACACAAATAAGATAAGGAAGGAGGAATTAAAGCATATCCCCCATTAATGGAAACTTATTGAACTCCTAACATAGATAGAAGTTTACAAAACATCGGTTATGTAAGAGACTTTGTGAAAATGTTTGCAACTTGATATTCTATATGGAAAAAGAGAACTTTAATAAATCAATCATTAATGAGATTTCTGATGAAGAGCATGTGTAGCTCAATGTGTTTGTTGTGCTGGTGTTGAACGAGGTCTTTGGTGATCTTTATGGAACTCTTATTGTCACACCAAAGGGTGGTCAGATGTTGTTGTTGGAATCCAAACTCTGAAAGTATCTGTTGAAGACATAAGGATTATTGACTTGCATTAACCATTAATTGGTATTGTGATTCTATTGAAGAAATAGAAACAACCTATTTTTTCTTACAAGCCCAAGTGACAAGTCCAGAAACAAGGATGAAAACATAACCTGCAGTATACTTCTGATCATTAGGGTCACTAGCCCAATCTGAATAAGTGAAACCAACCAATATGGGAGTCTCCCCTGAACTTTAATGTATGCTAAACTAAATTGTACTGAATGTATCCAATGGATTTCAAGGGGTGTTTTCATATATCGGGAAATAAGACAAAAAAAAGGTAATATTAGGATGGGTATGAATAAAATATAAGAGGATAACAATTGATTGACGGTACAAGGTGGCATCAAATTTGGGAGAAGTACAAGTGGTAGAAAATTTGACTTTAGACTAAAATAGAGAAGCATATAGTTTAGAATCATCCATGTGAATGTGGTGAATAAGGGCACAAGCATACTTAGACTGGGAAAGAAACATTCCTTCCCTAGTTTGTAATACTTGGAGGCCAAGTAAATAATGAAAATAGCCTAAGTATTTCATTTCAAATTTCTTTTTAACGCTATATTTAACATTGGTTAAAATTTCAGGGTCACTAATAGTGATGATAAGGTCATCAAAATACAAATAAGTATTATGAGATGTGTTATCATGCAACTTGTACTTTGATAAAGAAAAGGTAAAAGGAGAGAAAATTGGCATAACTTGAGGGTATCCTATCACTTTCACCTCAATAGGATTCCTCTTTCTATTTAGGGTGGTAGGCCCAGGGGAGACATCCCCGGTGACCTGGGGGTTTGAGAAGGTAATGTCAAAATGGATAATAAAAGATCCCCTCTCACAAGTCACCACCGATCAGAAAGTCTCGGTTTTATAACCAATGAAATGATAATATATCAAAGTGTACCTTCCTGGAACAAAGAAACAAGAAACTATATATATTTTCAAGTACACTTGTTGGTTCACACTTCATAAAACCATAGACTTTCTCAAATGAAGTAATTGGCTGATAATGATGAAGTAAATAGAAAATTATAACAACAAATATTGATGATACAATACTTCACATTAAATGCCTTGAAATGGCTTCAAAATGACTAAGAATCATCAACCATTTAAACTATAATACTAGCATTTATTAGAAGCAAACAAGACAATGTATTAATCATCCTTTTCAATTGCTTTTATAATATTTTAATGCCGCAATTAATGGCTGAATATTACTTTAGTAACAAAAACAATATTGTTAGTAAGTTAGGTTATTATAGGGTTAGAAATGGTTAGTAGAAAGCTAAAAGAATAGGTTTTGATGGTTGTTTTGATCAATTACTCAAAACAAGACTTAGACTAGTGATTTTAGGGAAAATGGAATCAATGATATGAAAAAAAATGTTGAAGAAAAATTATAATCAGAGAGTCAAAGACAAGAGAGATTGATAGATTGGAGTGTTGGTAACCCAAGGCTGCAATTATCAAGTCCGAAGGGGAAAATAACTACTAAGGTGTAGGTAACCCTAGGCCTTAGTATATTTCCTCCCTCTTTAGCTCAATGATGAAACACAAAATTGGCTAAGATGAAGCAATGCATACTAATGTGTTGCAATGGCAAGGCCTTAACACATGCTTCAAGAAAAAAGGCCTTTTGACAAGATCTAGTAAGTGAAAGAATTTAATGCTAGGACAATAACATGTGCTAGTCTTCCTAGGGTTTAATTAAGAAATTTCATAATCTTGAATGTAAATGCAATATAAATAAGAATATAACCATTAAATTAATAAGAATTTCAGAAATATCACTTACATACACCAAGAATCATCAAGAAAATCCCCAATTGAACACATCCACCAAGAAACTTGCCAGATTACTCCAAATTTAGCCTTCCTCAACAAGTGTGCCTATAATTTCATCCAAGAAACCCTAGATAGGGAGAAAATTTCAGTCCTCACAAGTGTGAGTGAAAGATGATGAATAAATCAAGGGTTTAAACCCTTATTTATACAATACTAATGACCAAAATTAGGTCAAAAAGGTCGACATGGCCAATTACACATAATATCGAGTTTTTACATTAAATGTCATAATAAAACCCTAAATAAAATTGTAAATATGATGTCATGCCCTTTTAGGGTGACGTTAGGCTCTTTTAGGCCAACGTTGGCCTCCTGGAGAAAAATGTTAGGCCTCCTTGGGCCTTAAGATCCTGCCAAATGTGCCACTTGGCACACTACTTCCTCCAAAGTATCTAAAATGTTGGGTGAGCTCATGGGTGACGTAGGTGACGTCATGGGCCTTACAAGGCCTACATCAATGTGAAAAGGGAAAGAACCCATTGGTTCCAAGCCTTCCAGGTTGTCCCTGATGGAACATCCTCCTCTCTCTCTGGTGCAAACCCCTGATCTGTCTCTGGCCCTGGCTGGGGTCACAACATCCATCTGGTGGGATTTTATCCCTATGGAGGTCTAAACTAATAATATCCCCATATTTACCTTTCCATCGGGTGTGGCCTTGAAACATCGACAAATACGCCCTCCATGGGCTCATAAGTCATAGGGATCATAACAATGTCAATCAAATCTAATCATCAAGTTATTTAAACATGTGCATGAAACCCCTTTTACCCGAACTAGTACTCAAAGATGTTATGCTATTATACAAGACAAGTTTGGAGGGGATGCTAGGATGCCCTATTGGGATAATACTAATTGGATGTGGGATGTTCCCGGGTGAATTCAAATCCAGGCCATGTAAGTGGATGAGGTGGTAGGGGGTGTCTGGGAAATGGGTGCAATGATAGAAGGGAAATGTATGGCTTACCTCTGGGTGCCTCTGAAGAGGGTGAGATGCACCTTGTCATGGATGAAAATGTTTCCAAGACCATTCATTCCCTTTGTATTTTATTCTTATTGTTTTTTCTTTCAAGAGGCTAGTTAGGATACATTGCTCTGTCGTGGTGACCAGTGGTGACAATGTTACCCACAAGAATTTCATGGAAATGAGAAGGTTGGCTCGTGATGCGACCCTCTTTTTATTGTCTATGCCACCAAGAGACACTACCCTGACATGATGACCAACTAAATGGTAGTGTAATACCGCTACATTCCCATGGACCTAATAGGCTGGCTCGTGATGAGACCCCCTATCCTCCAACTAGGTATTGATTTATTGTTTTTATGGGTCCCTATGTTTCTTGCTGAGAATAGTTTTATTTATTTATCAAGGATCCCTGGGAGAATCATCTTAAGGTTTCATTCTTTTTTCTTTTATCTTTGTCCAGCTAATTTTACCCTCTGGGCCTTTATCCCCTTCTTCCCACAAGATAAGGTACAACCCTTGGATAGTTTGGACAACCCAATGCCGGGACCAGCGTACAAGATGGATGAGCGGGAAAAAGATGAAAAGTGGTAAGTATGGTGGGAATGGATGATTACCTTTCATGAATCCCCCTAGTGGAAACTCAAACCCTATGGTAACCAACTTACTAGGGAAACTTGTCATTCCCACGAGGTGTGGTCAAGTGGAAAGGCATAATGTCCAAGCACACGTTATAATAAAAAGGAATTAAATGCACATATTCAAATGTTTTCAGAATCAGAGTGACTCATACCATGATACCTGGACTCATTACCTAATGAAGAAAGACCCATTTATGTTGCAGGACTAGGTCGATGTGATGGATGTTGCTACTGACATAGTGGAGGTATTAAAAGAAGAAAAGGATGGGCCCTCCAGGGCCATTCTCAAGTCGATATGGATCTTGATACTCCATGTCTAGGACCTATGGGCCTTGAGACATAATATCCTTAGTTATCCCTATGCAATGGGAGAACATCTGGCTCCAACTCGAGGACATGTGCTCACCATAGAGCACATGAGAACCTCGACATCTCTGGCATAACCTATGACTTGCTTGATCTCAACATAAGAATATTAGTAATAATTTTTGGTGGTGATATCACCCCCATATAATATATATATAGTACAGAAAATGAAAGCAAGCATATATACAAATGGAAATACAAACTATTCTAGTATGAAATGTAAATGGTATATACAATAAATGAAAATTCCTACCTACATACATCTACTTACCTGTTGGTTGAATTCTAGGTGTAATCAAATAGCCAGTGAAACCATCCTAGCAATGTCTCCCCATACCTGCCTATGTGCTTCATCATAAACCAAATCAGTGTTAAGTTAAGCACAAAAATAACATGAGTTAGAAAAAGTATTGTATCATTGGAAATCGTAAGGTCTATCTCATGGAGGCAGGCGGGAGGGAAAAAGTGGTACCAATTCATATTGTTAGGAAAGTGCTCAATCCATCTCAGAAAGGGGTCGTGAAAAGTCAAAGGTTCAAAATACTGATTGAAAGAGTTTGAATGTTGGCTACCTAGGACGTCTTCACAATCTAAGGCCTAGGAAGGAATCAACAAGAACTGAAAGGATGACTAAAAATTCCTCAAGGGGGAGTTGGAAGATTGTGATAATAAGATTCTTATTAAGGTACCCAACCTTCCCCTAAAAAACAAAAGGAGGCCTTGTCCTACAGAAGAATTTGGATAAGGGACATGTTTCCAAAACATACCCTCAGTGGCATATCGAGGTAAAGTAATCAAAGGGAGGTGGAAAATCTTATCACAAGTGTCCTTCTTCAAGCAAGAAACTTCCTTACTCTCATCAAGATCTGAGAAACATGATGGTTGATAATTTTAATCATAGAATAAATCAAAATTCTCAAAGTGGTACTCATCAAAATCCTCAAGGTATGATCGCAAATCATTAGGAGAATATAGGACTAGGTCATCCCTGGGTGTTTGAAAAGTATCTGTAATTATATCATTCCCTAGTTTCCAACTGTCAAAATTAGTAACCTCATATGATAGTTGCAAAGGCAACCTCTGGAAATGAGCTTCAGTGTCATAAATGAGGTCCTTGTTAGAGCCGATCACATCCCAATTATGCCTTTGAACACTTATGAACTCATCAATATCATCAACTATGTCACTATATGTATCATAACATGAAGGATTCAAAGCATTCACAGGCTCATCCATCTCCTCTTCACTTCCCAAATCATAAAGTAAAGAATCATCAAAATTTTGGAGAGGAAGGTAACTTACTGTGTTTGTTTCTTCTTGTGTAGGATAATTGAGGACTTGGGTGTCTTTATTGAATGAAATATCATGCATCATTGTTTCATCCCCATGGCTTTCCCTTGCATTTTCAACTGTACAACAAGGAGGATCTATCTTGGCCAAGGTTTCCATTTCTCCTTCACTCTTTGAATCATAGAACAAGGTTTCATAAAAATACTGACAAGGAAAGTGACTAACCTCATCCTCTTCTTCTTTTGTAGGGGGAAAAGGCTCATGGATGGATTCATCAAAGGGAGGAGCACATATAGATTCTTTTGCACCATGTTCAAGTTCTATCTCCTCAACTATGTCTTCATTATTCTCAACAGAAAAATGAGTAGTCCTTTTCTCTTCCTTATGGGATTGAAAAACCTCATAAATATGTTTCCCCTTAGCATGTTGTTGATTGATGATTTTTTCCCTTTCTTCTTCTAAATCAGTAGTAAAGGTATCAATGGAAACTAATCTCTCCAAAATAAGAATGTCTGGGGAACCTTTGGGGTCATCAACTTTGGTTCCTAGAGAGAAAATGTGTTTTCCCTTGGATAAAGAGATATTCTCCTTGATTCACATGTCCATGTAATAGGAATCATTGAATTTTTTTAGCCCCTTTTTTATTTAGGAGGAACCCTAAATTCAGTAAGAGTGCATTGATATATAGATACACAAGGTACTTGTCTCTAGGGATAATGGCTTCTAGGAATCTGATATAGCCAATAATGGAGTATAGTCCCAAATGAGAACACCTTCCCGTAACAAAGCAATAATGGAAAAATATAGATGCAGGCTATTATACAAAGGGTTAGCACTTCATATGACCATTTGATATAGATTAATAAGCAATTGTAAATAGATATAGAATGAAGTCAACGTTGTGTCAATTAGCTATGAAAGATCATAAATTCATCAATATCTACCAAGATGACTGAGCTAACAATGTGTCAAATCAACCATTTACTCAATAAAAGCTTCAAATCATCATTTAATTGCTTGTAAAAGTCAAGAGCTTACTGCGTCAGAAACAATCAACTATGACGTCAGCCTTAGTTAGGGTTAGGGTTAGTTAGTTAGGGTTTCAAGATTAGGGTTTAAAGAGTTATTTTATACACAGAATCTTCAACGTTGGAGATCAAATCAATGCCTTAGGGTATATTGAGTAAAAAATGAGGGCACAAGGTCTCGGGAGGATAATAACTCAGAGACTAGAAGGTAGGGTTCTATGGTGCTACAAAGGCAGGGCCCTAGAATCAAAACCCTAGGGGAAAAAGGCTCACTCCAGTGTTGCTTAAGCAAGGCCTCATGCTCTTTCCTCCTTCTCTAAATAGACTTGGAAAAATGGCTAGCTTAAAGCATAAATCTAAGGGAGAAAGTGTTGCAATGACAAGGATTTCAAACCCTATAAGGTGAAACCCTAGGTGTAGGCAATCTAGGCCTAGGACATCTCCTCTTTTCAACTTATAGACTTCAACGCTAGCTCAGAAGAAAGAAAATAAGTGTAGCAACAACTAGGCTCTATCTCCTTTCTTCAATGGCTGAAAAATATTTCTCAACAAGGGGACATGTAACAATAACCTACTTGTGTGTTTGTTACCTAGGGTTTTAAATCAGAAATACAATAATAAAATGTAAGAAATTATACCTACAACCATTCATTTAAGAAGTTTTGCATGAAAATTCACTTACATGTCACGAAGAAAAGCACAAGCAAGCCCTAGTTGTAAACCTTCCTTGAGAGAAATGCCATAAATGCCAAGAAAAATCCTCCAATAGCAAGTGCGCCTCACTTAAACACCAAAACTACCCTAGTAGGGTGCACCAAATCATATCTCACAAGAGAGTGAGTTTTGTTATGTCCAAATGAGGGAAAACCATCCTCAATATATATCATCCAATGACCTTTAATTTAAAAATTAGGTCATTAAAACAGCCGACAAGGCTGACTACAACAATCATACTATTTTTACATTAACTGCTAAGTAAAAGACATAACTGAGAAAAATATGGGACATCAAGCCCCTCTGAGGGAAACGTTGGCACTTTTGGGGCTAGTCCAGCATCCAAAAGTCAGATGTTAGCCCTTGTAGGGCTCCTCCAAGCTACCACACGTGCCAGTAATCCAATCAAACTGCCACACGCTCAAGATGACGTCCAAGTCTCCTGGGTGACGTCCTGTCCATCAAGAGGAAAATGTTCCATCTGAAGTGGGTCAACCCCCCTAGGCTGGGCTTAGCCAAAGTGTCCTGGGTGGAACATCCTTCTTCTTCTTATGTGCAAAGGCTCATCATATCATTGTCATGTCTCTGCCCCTGATGGGATCCCAACAACCATCTGATGGGTTCTTCAGCCCCATGGAGGTCCGAGCTAATCATCTCCCCATGCGTACCAGTCCACTGGTACCTGTCCGTCGGGCATGGTCCTGCACATCAAGAACTTTTCCCTCCATGGGCTCATTATTCCTCAGGATCATAGCAATGCCAATCATATTTCATCATTAATTT
>SNQJ01S0058447.1:48616-63063 GCA_010110895.2 Picea sitchensis | reverse complement strand
CCCAACAAGTTCTTCACTGCAGCTCTACCTCACACCCCCATAGCTCCACCACAGCATAGCATCCCTTCACTATTATGCATGCCTTTCTCACATCGAGACATCTCATGATCATCATGGAAACTCTTCATCTTATTTGGCAGTTATGTTTTATGTGAGTTCATCATCAGTGGTCGTTACCTCGAGACTCTTTGTCTCCTCTGGCAGTCACCCTACAAATCCTCGAATTCTATGGCAGATGTAATCACTTCGTTCTGGCAGGTACTAAGAGAAACTCTGCACATTCATGTGTTTGGCACCTTTTCCCTTTCTGAGAAATCTACACAGTGGGTGCTATCTCTTCTGGCTAAGCTCCTTCCTTTCACATGACCATCAGCGGTGACCAAGCGCTTATTCAAAAGGACGCTTTGCACTTTCACATTTCACGAGTTCACTACGAGTCACTCTAACTCTTCCAACTCCCTATCATAAAATAGAGCCTAGCTACGCTAGCTCTTTCCCCTCACATGACCGATGACAGTGACCACTAGCTACGCCAACAGGTGCTTCATGACCTTGTGTTTCAATGATTATACCATGAGTCTCCTTGACTCCTTCAACTCCTGATATCCGAAATGGAGCCTAGCTGCGATATCTCCTTCACTTCTCTCTCGCTGTTGTGATCACTAACTGTGACCCGGGGCCAAGCACGAGAGTGCTTCGCAATCTCGCGAATTCATGGGCCTTTGTCGTGACTGATAAACGGTCCACGATCATAGGTGATTCGACGGACTAGATCTTACCTTTGAGACTCGAGACTTCGTTCTTTGTTGTGACAGATCAACGGTCTAGAACCCTTTGTGATCCGATGACCCATAACTTTTTCGTGACTTTGCATTTCGGAGATTCTACAGTGAGTTGTCTCCAAAACTCTCAGTACACGAAACTTTGAAATGGATTCATATCAGATCAACAGTCAATATTCCTCGGTGATCCGACGCCTATGCTCCACTCCGGGACTTCAGCCTTCAGGACTTTGGGGGAGTTTTGATGGTAAAACTCCCGAAGCAAAACTCTCAGAGTGACATAACTCTTGCGTCACTTGATGACGTGTCATGAGTCGAGTGGCTACCATGTGTCACTCATATTCATAATATTCACGTGCTTGAAACGTTGAATCATATTGACACTTGTCCTTGTATGATTGTGCCACATGTCCTGGCTGACGTAGTCTGCCACCTGTCCTTGCTGATGTGGTTTGCCACATTCACCTCCTGGATCTGACGATCTAGATTAGTCCTTGATCCAACGAATGACATCATATCGTGATTTCATGTTTCGTGAGTTGGAAGGTTAGAGCACTTCCTTCCTTTGACTTTCCAGTCAATCAAATGATGATCTCTTGCCACGTTTCCTCTAGATCGAACAATCCTCGGGATTTCGTGTTTCACGATATCTACAGACTGCTCATCTACTGCCATGTATCCTCTTTGACGATGGATGGTCCCCCTACTTTCGGGACTTTGTAAGCCCGCTTCACTTTGCACCTAACGACTGTGCACATTATTCTGCTCCAACAATGGTCGGTCCTCACGCTCAGATTTGACGCCTGAGATCTGTTCTCCTTCTCTGCGTGCTCCTCCTGTCTGGACTCTGATCTGAAGGCCATCGGGAATTTAGGATGGGTGATCCAATGATCACTGTTTCTCTTCCTCATGATCTTATGCATCCTTCTGACTTGGAATAATTTCTAAGTGTCAAAGGTTGTGCGACCTTTGCTCGTCCTGTAATTTCTTCTCTTGGTCCTCGGCTGGACTTCGGGAAAGCGCAAGGCACTATCTCTTTTGAGATTTGATCTCTTCTCTATCTTGCTCTTCCGTTTCTTCATTGTTGTTCTTGTGCCATTAACGTTGCACTGTTGATATTTCCATAAATGACAAGCACACTTCTTCCTGCAAACATGCCAAAAATCTCCCCCTTTGGCATTGATGGCAACCCTGAACAACTACACTATTCTTCTTAGAGATCCAACTCTAGCATCCATGCATCCACACTTTTTCTTCCCCTTTGACATCAATGTCAAAGAAAAGACATGCTCCCCTTGAGATGTTGTAGTACTTTTTCAAAGGTATTAGATATTCAACTAACACATACTCCCCTTGACAGGATGGAATCTCTTAGATTGATAGTGCGGTCATGCCCAACTTCTGGTGTAGATAATCAAACTGAGCTTGTGCAAACAGTTTAGTGAAGATATCAACAATCTGATCTTTGGATGGAATATAATGCAAAGAAACCATAGAGTTGGTTACTTGTTCCCTCAAGAAGTGATACTTGATGGGTATATGCTTGGTCTTGGAGTGGAAGACAAGATTCTTTGACACACTAATTGCACTGGTATTATCACAATGGATTTGAATCGGTACAGTGTGCTTTATCCCCAAGTCTGCAAGTGTCTGAATCATCCACAATAATTAGGTACAACAAGTGGTAGCTGCAATGTATTCAACTTCTGTAGTTGATAAGGAAATGGAACCTTTCTTCTTGCTCAACCATGCTACTAAAGAAGCTCATAAGAAGAATGCACCTCCACTCATGCTTTTCCTTTCATCCATGCAGTTAGCCCAGTCAACATCTGAATAGACTAATAGTTGAAAATTGTGATTCCTAGGATACCATATGCCATAGTCCATTGTTCCTTTCAAGTATCTGAAATATCTTTTGACAGCTAACAAATGACTCTCTTTAGGTGTGACCTGATACCTTCCTATGATTCCAACAACATGCATTATGTTTGGACG
Organism: Picea sitchensis; assembly: GCA_010110895.2. Classification (NCBI taxonomy): domain Eukaryota; kingdom Viridiplantae; phylum Streptophyta; class Pinopsida; order Pinales; family Pinaceae; genus Picea; species Picea sitchensis. The sequence goes on along the minus strand of SNQJ01S0058447.1, from coordinate 60,286 downwards.
AGATGTTGTTATGTACACTAGGCTGCCTATCATAGACCTACATGAAATCTGATCAACATCAGGTGAGCCATCATCCTTGCTTAACTTACATCCAATGACCATAGGTGTGCTCATAGGTTTAGAATCTTCCATTTGAANAGATATTTTTCTTGAGAGAGAAATATTCCTTCAGACCTCTGAGTAATTTGCAAACCTAGAAAAAATGATAGTTCCCCTATCATAGACATTTAAAACTCAGATTGCATGGCAGAAGCAAACCATTGTACCATTGAGGTATTATTACTATCGAAGATGATGTCATCTACGTAGACCAAGACAATGAGAAAATCATTACCCTCTGTTTTGATATATAAATTGTTGTCAATTGTTCCTCTCTTTAATCCTTTGTTTTGTAGATACATATCCAGTCTATGATACCAAGAAGGAGGATCTTGTTTCAACCCATATAAGGCTTTCTTCAGCTTGCAGAAAAAGTCAGGGTTATTTGACAGTTGGAAACCTTCTGGTTGTTCCATATAAACTTCTTCTTTTATATCTCCATTTAGAAAAGATGATTTGACATCCATTTGATAAACTTTAAACTCCTTATGACAATCACAGGCAAGAAACATTATAATAGCTTCTAATCTTTCTACATGTGCAAATCTTTCATCAAAGTCCAGTCCTTCTAATTGAGCATATCCTTTGCATACCAATATAGCCTTATTTCTTACAATATTTCCTTGCTCATTCATCTTATTTTTGTAGACCCATTTTGATCCTATTACATTTTTATCTACTGGCCTCAGAACAAGTTCCCAAGTGTCATTCTTTTCAATTTGGTCGAGTTCCTCATTCATTGATTTTAACCAATTTACATATTTAATGGCCTCATTGAAGTTCTTGGGTTCCACCATGGATATGAAGGCTATATCTGATTGCTCAATGTTTTTGATTATCCTCCTCCTGGTTTGTACACCTTTGTCTTTTTCACCAATTATCTGACTTGCATGATGATTCTTTTAAGTAATTTTGGAGGAAGAATTCGATGTTGTCCGCTGATTTGAGTTTACCTGAGTATTTGCATCTTCATCTGACTCAGAGTCTTCTCGTTCTGATTCTTGGACCAGTTCAACTTCAACTTCTTCTATATCCTCCATTGTTCATTCAGTATTGTTCACCTCTCTTACTAAAATTCCTTCATCAACTTTTATGTCAATACAATCAACCAATTTATGCAGCCTCTTATTATAGAATATGTATCCTTTACTGTTTGTAGCATACCCTAAGAAGATGCCTTCATCAGCCCTGTCATCATACTTTCCAAGGTTCTCATTATTATTTTTTATGTAGCACTTACTCCCAAAGACTTTGAAGTGTTTGATTGAAGCAGGTCTTCCATACTATAGTTCATAAGGTTTTTTGTCATTGTGTGGTCTCAGGTGGGCTTTGTTAAGAACATGGACTACTGTGTGTATTGCTTCTACCCAGTAGGTTTGACCAATGTTCTTCTCACTCATCATTGACCTGGACATTTGTTGCATGGTTCTGTTTTGCCTCTCAACTACTCCATTTTGCTGTGGAGTTCGATTGTGCATTCTCTCTTGATCCCATGTTTGTCACAAAATTCCTTGAAATCACTTGACATAAATTCTCCTCCTCTGTCTGATCTTACTGCCTTTAACCTCTTTCCTGTTTGATTCTCAGTTAAAGCCTTAAATATTTTAAATTTCTCAAATGCTTCATATTTTTCTTTGAGAAAAGCAACCCAAGTAAGTCTGGAGTAATCCTCAATGATCAGCATAAAATAGTTTTCCTTCCCTGTTCCTTCCTATCTTGATGGTCCACATAAATCCATATGAACTAATTGGAGTGGTTTCTCTGTTGAAGTAGAGCTCTTGGATTTAAATTGTGTCCTGGTTAGCTTTCCTACCTGACAGGGTTTACACACAGAATCTAGTGGCTTTGATATTCTTGGAAGATCTTTTACTGCCTCAAGATTTTTGAGCTTGATTAAGTGGTTAAAGTTTATATTTCCAAGTCTCCTATGCCATAACCATATTTCATCATGCTTGATTAAATGACACTCTTCTCTATCTTATTTCGACACACATACATTGTTATCTATCCTCATGCCTTTAGCCACAACTTGTCCTGAGTTTACAGACTTTATCTTGCAATTCTTGGAAGTGAACACCACTTCACATCCTCTATCACACATTTGACTTACACTAAGAAAATTATGTTTCAACCCATCAACAAGCAGAACATCCTGAGCTTTTCCTTTTACATTACTTAAACTTACCATCCCTTTACCCTTGATTTTACCTAGAGCATCATTTCCAAAGGTTACGTTTCTTGATTTTCTTTCACTCAGATATAGAAACTTACCTTTGTCTCCTGTCATATGTTTGGAGCATCCACTGTCAATATACCATGGGTTCTTTTGTCTTTGAGCTGAGAACACTAGTCCACACTTGTCATTTTCTTTCTACTTCCAAATCTTGACATTTTCAGCAGAAGGATTCAAATTTGGCTCGTAGTTCCTTAAGCGATAGTTTGCAGCTTTATGTCCAAAATTATGGTAGGTGTAACATTCCATTTCATTGAATAAAGGACCATAACAGTTGTTATGCTTAACCTATTTCCTTTTTCCAACCATCACATGATTCACAGTCTGTGATTGTTTGTTACTTGGCTGTCTCATTCTTTGTTGCGGCAGATATCTATTCTTTGAGTGTTTTGATTGCTCATATCTAAACCTTAAAGAACAGTTTACAACTTTGTAACCAAAGTTAGAACAGAAAAAACAATATCCATAGAAAAATCCTTTGTACCTGGAAAATGGTTGTCTTCTTTGAGCAGGTCGATTTCTTCCATGCTGATGATTTCTTTGTTCTATAGTTTCAGTTCTGGTACTTTTTCTTTCACTCTTCCTTGGCGGCTGATTATCTTCCTCTGTTTATCCATATTTGTTGTTGTCAGTGAATGTAGATTTGACAAACTTGATGGAATGTTTGTTCCTTGGCTGACTACAACTTGATCCTTCTTCATAACCCAAACCAGTTTTCAAAATTGGATTCCTTTGCTGATTTAGAGTGGTGGTTAATCCTTCTGAGGTTTTAATGCTTGGAATATTTTGGAGATACAATTATTTGAACTTCTCCATCTCTTTTCTGGTCTTTACTAACTCTTCCTCCAAGGCTTCACATATTGCCTTATTATTTTATAATTGTTTTTTCAGAATGTCCTCTATTTTCTTTGCCTCTTCTAACTCCACCTTTAGCAGGGAAAATTCTTCATCATTCTTTTCATACTGCATCAACAACCGTTTTTGTTTTCTTTTCTTGAGTCTGAGTCTGTAAATTTCTTCTAAGGCACTGATTAGTTCACCTTCCATATCAACCACAACTTCTTCATCATTAGCATCAATTTCTATGCTTTTATTATCATAATCCTCTTTGGCCATAAGCATGAGTTTAATTACCTTATCTTCACAGGAAGAGTCACTATCTGTGTCTTCTGAAGAGTCATCATTGTTTATGCATAAACTTTTCTTTTTATCAAATCTTTTGGATTTGTATTTCTTTTCACCTTCAAAATTCTGATCATGCTTCTTGTGTGGACACTTAGATGCAAAGTGACCTATCTTTCCACAGTTAAAACACTTGAAGGGAAACTTGCCTGATCCTTTCTTTAGTCTTCTCACAAACTTTGCTTCAATTTCATCAGGCTCAGAATCCTCATCCTTATCTTCTTTAAATGATGCTTCTCCAGAGGTGGGTTTATCTTTACCTATCCTCATTTCATATGCAGTCAATGTTCCTAGAATTTGATCAAAATACAAAGCTTTTAGATCATTAATTTCTTCTATAGCAGAGACCTTTGGGTTGAACCTATCTGGTAGAGATCTCAAAATTTTCTAAACTAAAGAGGGTTCCTCAATTTTTTCACCAAGTGCTTTCATTGCATTTACTAGTTATTCAACTCTCAGAAAGTACTTCCCAACAATTTCATCCTCTTTCATATTTAGCTGTTCAAACTGTACTCTGTAGGTTTGAAACTTGGCGTCCTTTACCTTCTCATTACCTTCATAAATTCTAATGAGTTTGTCCCACATTTTTTTGGCAGTTTCTAAGTGCATAACTTTTACAAATTCTTCTTCTGCAAGCCCACTCAGAATAGCATTCATAACCTTAGCATTGAAGATGAACTCTAGCTTGTCATCCTTATTAGCTAGTACAACTGGATTTACATAACCAGTCTCTACCAAATCCCAAACATCTGCACCTAAAGCCATTATGCAAGTTCTCATCCTAACTTTTCAGAAGGCAAAGTTTGTTCCATTGAATAGGGGGGCCTTATTGGTTGAAGTTCCTTCATGGCTTGACATGTTTAAGCTTACTGATCTACCTTTATATAAAAGTAACCGACTTTGATACCAATTGTTGGACAACTGAGAGGGGGGTTGAATCAGTTGTTATTGTGCTTAAACAATTTTGCCCATTTTAAACTTTTTACTGAACACATAATGACAATCACCATTATACTGGGAAATAAGCAATAAAATGTTAAACATCAATCACACACATGAAATATATAGACATAGATATTTCCTGAGGAAACCCATAAAGGGTAAAAATCTCTTCTTCTTGATATGATAAGTAATATTTACATTTTGTACATTATCATACTTATGAGCTCCAACTCATTGCGAGGCTACCACCTCTGTCTTGCAAGATGCAACTTGTTGAGAGCACAAACTCTCTGGTTTATCTAGAACCCACTTATAAGGCAACACCAAATCCCTGAGTGTTCCAACACCAACTAGATGGAAGCACCAACTTGCAGTCACACGGGCACCAACCTGTATAACGGAGAACAATAGTTCTCCCTTGCACCACCCTGTCACCTTTGTTTTTCTAGCTGCAGCCAGATGGAAGCTACAACTCCCTATGTTCAAGCACCCACTTGAAACTCCGAGGACAATAGTCCTCCCTAGTGCCTCCCTAAACTCCCGAAGAAAAACTCTCGGAGTGACATAACTCTTGCGTCACTCGATGATGTGTCATGAGCTGAGTGGATGCCATGTGTCACTTAGATTCGTAATATTCACGTACTTGAAACGTCGAATCATCTTGACACTTGTCCTTGTATGATTGTGCCATGTGTCCTGGCTGACATAGTCTACCATCTGTCCTTGCTGACGTGGTATGCCACATTCACCTCCTGGATATGATGACCCAGATTAGTGCTCGATCCAACGACTCAGATCATATCGCGATTTTGTGTTTCTCAAGTTGGAAGGTTAGATCGCTTTCTTCCTTTGAATTTCTAGTCAGCAAAATGTTGATCTCTCGTCACGTGTCCTCCAGATCGAACGATCCTCGAGATTTTGCATTTCGCGATATCTGTGGATTGCTCATCTAATGCCACGTATCCTATTTGACGATGGATGGTCCCCATGATTTTGGTACTTTGTAATTCTTCTTCACCTTTCACTTAATGACCATGCACATTCTTCTGGATCCAATGATGGTTGGTCCTCATGCTCAGATATGATGCCTGAGATATGTTCTCCTTCTCTACGTTCTCCTCTTGTCTGGACTCTAATATGACAACCATCAGGAATTAGGGATGGGTGATCCAACGATCACCGTTTCTCTTCCTCCTGAGCTTACACATCCTTCCAACTTGGAATAATTTCTAAGTGCCAAAGGTTGTGCGACCTTTTCTTTTCCTTCTCTTGGTCCTTGACTACACTTCTGGAAAGCACAAGGCACTATCTCTTCTGAGATTTGATCTCTTCTCTAGATTTCTCTTCTGTGTCTTCACTATTGTTCTTTTTCCATCGACGCTGCACAGCTGATCTTTCCATCAATGACAAGCACACTTCTGCCTACAAACATGCCAACACTCTGCCCCCCCTCTCTATCTTCCTATCTCTCCATCTCTCTTGTGCATCTACCCCTCTCTCCCCCTCACTCTGTATCCCACTCGATCTATCCCCCCACTCTCCCCCCCTTCTCTCTTTACCTATCTCTACCTCCCTTCCTTGTCTCTACCCCCCTTACTCATTCTCTCTTTATCCCACCTCTCTATCTCCCTCCTCCCTCTCACACTCTCACACACTTTCTCTCTTCCTTTCTCTCCCTCTCATACTCTCACACATTCTCTCTCTCTCTCTCTCTCTCTCCCTCCTTCTACTAAGATAAGGTTCTTCTGGCTACCACTATCAATGATGAACTACAGTGGATTTCCTTTCACCCACATCTGTGAATGAAAGAAGTGCGTGCCTTCCTCTATCTCATCAGGTTCACCAAGCCAGATCTTGGTGGTAGAAACGGTGGCACAAAATTTCATGTCAATGATCTGTATCCCCTTTTCTGGTTCTGAATTAGATTCAGAACCTGCATCTGATTCATAGGATTTCCCCTCAACCACTAATGAATTCTTTGAGCAACAATCAATAGTGTTATGTCAAGGGCGTTTATGGAAGTCACACCACTTCCCAGTATCTTTCTTCATCTTTCCATTGTCCTTCTTTTCTTGCAGCTTGGACTAGTTGTCCCAAAGTTTCCCATATTTTATATATCCTTTTTTCTACGGGATGGGGATTCCCTTGCCCTGCTTTTGCTGTGAGGGGTTGCCAGACCCAAACTGCCATGTCTTTTGTTTTGTATTCTGCTTGATTTTGACAGCATATCTATAGGCTGCACTCAAGCATGAGATGTCCAAAATCTCCATTTTTGTATGGATGTATCTATGCAAACCTTTGTGGTACTTGAGAACCATATGTCACTCAGTATATTTGATACCCATCTTGGTGTGCAAGGTATGGAAGACATTGGTGAACTATGGCATTGTTTGGTCTCTTTCATGCCGCAATGTGTTCCATCATGTATAAAAGTCGTCATATCTTCCAACAAGGTAGTATTGTTCCTCAATAACATCCCTGAAGGAACCCCAAGTGGGTGAAAATGAAAATAATGTGTATCCCTCTATTTCCTTTTTCTCACAGAAAGTCTCCCACCAATCTTTGACATGGGGGACGACCTTGAGGAGCAGAAATGTAATCTTTTCTCTAGCAAGAAAGTTGTGGACAGAAAAATACCCTTCTAGAAGGTTTAACCATTTATCTACGACATCCGCATCTATTTTACCTTAAAATATAGGAATATAAAAATTGATATGTACCTTAAAGGGGGAGGCACCTCCACTTGAGGTGGATGCATCTCTTGTCAGCATTCGTCGAAGGATTTGTGCAAAGTTGTCCATCATCTCATTCCTATGTCGCTTGGGGGATTCCTTGAGAATTTTTTTGATAGGATCTCCTATCTCGTCTTCTTTATTTTCACTCACCATGGATGGTTTATTTTTCATGTGAGAATATTTTTCCTCAAGAGAAACAAGCTCGAGACCCAACTCTCTATACCCTGACCGTGTCAGGGACAAGCACTAAAATTTTACAAGGAGTAGACTACTTTGATAACACTGATCCATATTTATGAGAGGAATGAAATGAAAAAATAGAATTATGATATTAAAACATAGATACAGTGAATAATACCAGAGATCCAGTAAAACTTGACTTCTATTAAATAAGAAATATGATGAAATTGTAAAATGCAGACTGAAAACAAGCTTGCTAGAATGGTGGCAGCTTGTCTCTGAGAAGATATGTGATGGCTACGCTCATTTGCAAGAATATGAGTACAATGAGGCTATGAAGTGATTTTTATAATAAACATGAATTCCAAAACCCTAGACATCCAAAAACTTAACCATAGGATATGAAGTGCCAAAAGTCATGTGGGCCCCGTTGGGGTAAGTTAGTACATCAACTTCCCGGGGTTGTAACTTTTTCATACAATCTCCATTTTGAGCACACGATAGATCGTTGGAAAGGTATTGATGAGGAGATTCATTTTGGGGGCTCAATCAAAACCTTTGATTATCATTGAGGATAGAGATCATGAAAAATCATCCTTAAAATGGCCCCATAAGTTTAGGACCCAAAATTTTTCTAAAAATAGTAAATTTCCAAAAAACTATTTTGAGCTAGTTGGAATAGGTGGGTGGCCACCGAGATCCTCCTGGATCAATTGGACCCCATTGACATAGCTCTTTTGATTGCATATTCACAGGAAGAGTCCTCCCATGCTCAGACCAAGGTTAATAGAGAAACCAAATTTGTTAAACGAATTGAGCACATCCAACAATGAGTTCATGATATTTTTTATAAAGAAAACACCAAGTACAAGCAACACCATGATCAACATCAGGTACCACACACGTTTTAGGTGGGATATAAGGTATGGTTGCATTTTCAGAAAGAGCACCTCACATGACCCCATCGAAAGTTATTCCCACTCTAATATTGGCATTACATCATCACCAAGGCTATGGGTGAGCATGATTTTGAATTAAGTATTCCCTCTTTCCTTGGCTTGCACCCCATATTTAATGTGGAACTGCTTCAACCATATTTTCCACCTCTCCTAGACACTTTGGATGTGGTCAAGGACTTGGCCCCTACAAAACTAAATCATGACTTCATTAAGAATTCAAAAGTTGATCGGATCATAGATACCAAGATGAATGGAACCCACCAAGAGAACATCCAACTATATCAAGTCATCAAAGCAGGGAAGCTTCTTCACTAGGGAAAGTGGCTCACTATGAGTTAGATTCAACAAATGTTTCCACATACGATAAAGTAACTTGATGAAATGGGGACCATTGCTTACTAATGGGGTAGGAATGATCTAGGTGGATACTGGTGGCCACCCACTTATTCCACTAATTCAAAATTGTTCCACGTCATGGCAGTTTTTCTACAGTCTTTCAGGTCCCAAAATTTCGGGGCTATTTTGAGGCCATAAACAACATTTTTGGGCCATTTGGAATGTGTACTTCTCATCTATACCTTTCTAACGGGCTAGCGATCACCCAAAATGGAGATCGTATGCAAAAGTTACACCCTCAGTAAGTTCATGTATCAACTAACCACATCAAGGCCCACAAAACTTTTGGTGTTTCATCTTCTAGGGTTATAATTTTTTGATGCTTAGGGTTTTCTCATTAATTGTTTAGGCGAAAAGGAATTTTTGGCCTGTTTTTAATCAACTTCACATAAATGAGCGTAGACGACACATCTCTCTCTCTCCAGGGATAAGCTACAACGTTTTGTATTCCATTCATTAATAGAATCCAATTTTAACTCTATTACTATGTTTCTTGCAATATCTTTGTGTGTTTCCTTATTATATCTCTTCCTTCATGTCATTCTCAATATAATCCATAGTAGAGATTCGGGGAGTTAAGGTATCTGACCAAGTGTCTGTCACTCACTTACTCTTCATGGACGATGTGCTTTGTTTCACTCAGGGGACTCTGCAGGATTTTTGTTTGTTGAAAGGAGTTGTAGACTTATACATCACAGCTATGGGTATGGAAATTAAGCAAGAGAAATATTGTCTCATCCCATGCAGTTTGTCTGAATATACTCTTAGTTAGTTAGTCAATCTTCTCCCTTTTCTGTGAAAAGAGTTGGTCTCCAGTTTTAAATAATTAGTTTTATTTTTTAAACCTAATGGGTATAAGTTTTTAGACTGGATGTGGTTGTATTAAAAAGTTGAAGCATGCATCACCCTTTGGGTTAAGAGGCTTCTCTCAGGAGGGGGATGTTTAACATTCATCAAATCATTTTTAGAAAGAATCCCTGTGTACTGAATGTTAATAGTGGTAGTGCCAAAAGGAATCCTAAAAAAAATAAAAATTTAATCTTCCAATTACTATGGTCAGGATCACAGATCTCTGAAGGAACCCCCCTTTTCAAATGGAGTCATGTGGCATTTCGAAAGAAGCTAGGAGGGTGGGGATTAAAAAATATCTATTTGTTTTCCCTTTCATTCATAGCCAAAGTATTGTGGAGGCTCACCCATAACTCTTCTCTATGGGTAAAGTCCTGATATCAAAATACTTGTAGGATATGTCTATTGAGGAATGCTATCGATAACCCAAAAATTCCTCCAACATATTTATTTTTTGGAAAGAATTGGTAACCTATTTCCCCCTGGTGGGATCATGGACTTTATGGAAGATAGGGAATGGCCAAAAAGTTAACATTTGTCAGGATCCATGGCTGGGCATCGAGGAGAAATTCCAACTCTTTGAAGATCTTATACAAGCTCTCCATGAGGTTGGAATATTCACTCTATAGGATGAAAAATCCTGGTCCACACAGGTAAGTGGGAGGAAGGGTGGGAATATAGGTTAGGAGATAGGATTGGAGGGCCCTTTAATGGCTGAGTGGCATTCCTGTATAGGAAAATTGGTCTCCAATAATCAAACTAAAGGAGAAGGAGGACGATGTCCTTTTCCAGTCCAAAAACAATAGAACATGGGAATACACAACAAATTTGGGGTATGCTTCCATAATGAGACCCAACTTCTCTAGAAAAAAGAAGTGGTGGTGGAACATCCTTTGGAAACTTCACGCATCTATGAAAATTAAAATAACAATGTGGCTAGTCCTCAACAACAAACTTCTAACATGGAAAAAGGGTTTAAAATGTGGTTGGGTCAGCCCAAGTCGATGCCCTTTATGCAAATTTAATGAAGAAACTAATGCTCATTTGTTTATTTTTTGTTCTTATACAATGGGGGTTTTCAAGTATGTAACGACTAAATTCAAGAAGAAGTGTTTTGTCAACCTAGATGCATGCATGCAATCATGGTTGAAGGACAAGATGATAAAACATGTGGAATCCCTTCCTTGTATTCCAGTCAATAGTATATGGTGGGCGCGCAACTGAAGCATGTTCAGAGACGCATACATTTCCCCAGAGGACACAAAAAATCAGATCATAAATATCTCAAATGAATCTATGATAAATAATAAAGGAAAAAACCCTTGGATACCAATTATTCCTAATCTAGACATGGATATTCCTTAGGGCTACTTCGACGATACTAGCCAAGGACACCCTCCATATTGTGGGGTTGGCATCATACTGTTCATTAACGAGAACCCTTTTATGCATATTTGGTAATCTCCAGGTAGAGTCTCTGATAATAGAGTTGAATTCATCACCTTAAGAACCTTGTTGGCTATCGCACTGGAGAAAGGAATTTAAATATTGCAGGAAATGGGAGATTCAAAGCTTATTATTGACAGGTCCCTTCATAAATTCAATGTGGAAAATGTTTGTTTAGGTCCATTACTCCGTAATATTCTGAAATTTTTTTCAATCTTTTTATTGGCTCTCTTTCAAACACATCTTCATACAGCTGAACATTAAAGTGGACGGATTCTAAAAGGACGCCTTTACGCTTCCTATTGGAGCCTTTGGTTTTTATGAATTTGTTGATAGCACAAGATTTGAATTGATGGAATTCCGTCTCTAAATATTTATAGAAGGACAATAGTGTGGTTTCATAATTCTTTTACGATTTATAGTTAATTCTTGGAATGAACGTAGAAATCTATGAGGCCTTTTTTGGAAAAAAAAAATGGTAAGAGAGAATAGGTTTTTTTTTATAGAATGTATATGGGAAGAAAGTAGAAATGACATTTAAAAAAAAACTAGCAATATATATTCACCACTCATGAATACGATATTTTTTCTTTTAAAAAAATTTCAATACATAAATAATAATATAAATATATAAATACATATATGTATT
>SNQJ01S0058447.1:5538-16503 GCA_010110895.2 Picea sitchensis | reverse complement strand
ACAAAATACAAACATACATAGATCGACACTCAAGGTGCCTCTAGAGCACCACCTTCTACCCCTCCCTTAGGTGGTGGTCCCCCACCCACTACTGGTCCCTCCGGACTAGGAGGTAACCGTCCGGTCATCGCAACAACTACTACTGCTACTCGCCGCACCACGACCCGCCACATCGATGGAACTCCCACACACTGCTCCAGGATTCCCTCATCCTAGATGCGTGACCACATGACCTCAGGCACGCCCTGTAGCACTACCTCCAGGCGGCGGCGAATATCCTCAAAATCTCCCCCGACCTCCACCGGAGGAGCATGCGATGGCCCAACACCTGGGTCATCAAAAAAGTGTCTCCGCGTTGCTCTCTCATCATCAGTTGGTCTCACCTTGATGTCCTCACGCCGACATCTCTCTCCTGCCCACGGCCCTCCCCGCGGCAGTCTCCCCGGCTCTTGGCGAGCCGACACTCTCATCCGCTCAACCTCACACCCGCAAGGTCCCACATCTGCACATACAAAAAATCCAAACGATAGTATCAACATCTATACAACATACATATGTCATGCTATCTCAAAAAATCAACATATCAAACTCATAAACATACCTTGGTGATCAAACACCTCCCCTGGAGGTAACACCATGTCTGGATCACCCTGGAAGTCCACACTAGAGTATGGGTACTCCAGTATAACCTGCGGCATCTGCTGCCACACCTGTGTCGCCTCAGCTGTGAAAAAATGACCGCCTTCGCCACCATCGTGGCGAACCAAAATCGTCGACCACCGCCTCAGTCGCGGCTCTCGCACACCAGGAGCACCCAATAAAATCCTAGGGCGCAACATAGGCACCCTCTCCAAAAACCAGGCCAACAAGATGGACCCAAAGGCAAAGTCCCCTAAGTCTGTAGACCGACATCTGTCCAGCTGCCCTACCATCCTAGCATGCAGCGTCAACCCCCAGGCAAAGTGCTTCCTGTCCAGTGCCCTCCCCATAACCCTCAGCTGACCACCACTGATTCGTTGAGTCGTGAGGGACCCATACACCCTCACAATCATCACTGCTACACAACGATGAGCTAGAGCATCCATCGCTCTGATACTCATGATGGAGCCCAACATGTAGTTCTCCCTCGAACATTACCTCTGGCCCAAGGTCACTAATGACACGTCCGTAGGTAACACCGGCTCCGTCGGTAGGGGCATTCCCCAAAAAGGGAGCCCAGTCAAAAAGTATATGTCCTCCACCGTATTGAAGGCAATCTTCTCTCCCCGCACCATAAAGCAATACAGGTCCAGACTCCACATCTGGATTAGAAACTACAGGAGATACTCCTGTGCCCGTATCAACGGGCACTCAAAGAACTTTAGCAGTCCACAGGCTACCAAAGTGGCACAAACCCTCGACTCCTCAATAGCCACAACATCCCTCAGCTATGACCATTCCCTCTCTCGCCAACAGACCGACATGGTGCACAGTGATCACCTGCAACCACATAATACAGTCCTAGGTCAACCATATTGACCATAAAACACGTTAAAAACTCCAAAAAAGATAAGTTTTGCACCCATCCACCTTGCCCCCAAGGCGTGGCTGTTTAACCCATAGGCGCGCACATATGCGCGCTTGTTCACCCCACAGGTGTGCACATCTATGCATCTGTTCACCCCACGGGCATGCAGGAAGGTGCACCTGTCCATCCCACAGGCACGCATGCGTGTGCGCCTGCCCACCCTACAGGGGTGCCTCCATGAACCCCTGTCATGAACACAGGCATGCATCACAGCATGCCTGTCCACTACACAGCCGCACACCCATGTGCAACTGTGTAGCAAACAGGTGCGCATATTATGCACGCCTTTGTCCCCCCTAAGGGTGCACCCATGTGCGACTATCCGGATAACAGGCGCGCACCTGTGCGTGCATATTTCTGGATCACCCACACACTTGGGTGCCCACACCCACAAAACCCCCTGTACGGCCCTCCGTACAGGCCCTGCCCATAAATGGAAAACCTACTTCTATGCAGGACGATAAGACTACTAACCTGAAGCTCGCTGGTCCTGAATTTGCTACCTCATTCTCCCGGAATCTCCAAATCTCCTCTGAATACCTCTCATCCAGTCACTCTGGCAGCAAGTACAAATGAGGTGGCAATGTGGGCCCTACAACTATATATAGGCCTTTCCGCCAAACTTCCAATCACCATTCCGGGAGCTCCAGGTGTCCATTTTTCGATCTGTCTTCAGCCACGGGATCAACATCCTGTCATCTACATTAGACATTCCCCAGGCCAGTTTTTATTCTTAGCCCCCGGGCACCATTTTTTCATACCCCGTCCAGGTACGCATGCTCATGTTCAAAATTATCAAATAAATGCTTGTATCGTCGATTCTCTTCAGATATTGTTCATGTTGGGTATTTGGTTTTCATGTGTGTAGGTACTTGGTCATCATACATAATGCAACCCCTTCAGGTATATAATCAGCACTGGCATGTAATCATTTTCTCTTAATCTCAATTGGATCTCCAGTCACACCCTCTAACATTTGCCTCTAGGATCCCCATCTCCGGATCTGCAGTACCAACATCTCCATTGCATCTTAGGTACTATCACCCGATAGCACTCTCCCCCACATGAGTTGTCCCATTCATAGCACCCTTTTGTACTTTGACACTCATGTTATTTTTCAAACCTTTAGGGATGGGAGTCCCGATAGTCTTACATCATGTCGCGAATTAGCCACATACTCCTCCTCATTTTTCTAGCTTTCCCACTGGACTCCCAGATTATCTCTTCAAGGTTCTCTTTTGACTGCACCTACGTAGTATCATGAACCCTCCATTTCATCCACAATCAGTTTGCCCATCTGCAAATTTCCCTCCATTTCATCTACCTCATATAGAAACCCACTCATGGGGCCCCCACCCTCTACCACTTCTCCAAGCAAATTGCACCCTAACTGGCCCAACCATATTGCATTAGGGCACCTGTTTTTGTATTTTTACACTCATCCCAAATCATTCTTTATTTATTTGGTACATTGTAAAAAAACCTTTGTTTCCATCATTTACATATCTTTTTGCCGTCACCTTTGACGACCTCCTTCCCTTTTTGGCAAATGAAACCCATGTCACCCTTGGTTGGGGCACTCCTTATCATCTACCCCTATTGACATCATCCATATACTCCGAGTATCCCACAGGCCACTTACCTCTGCTCTCTGAGTTTGTTCACTTTGTCCTGCCTCTGGCACAACTTATCCCATGTCTTGTTGTCCCCCTGACACTCGACCTAGTTGAATGGTTGTAGCCACTTATACTTCACATATACCCCCAACAAAGGGTATTCTTAAGTCTTCCTACATCTTGACTTCGTCCATGTACCTCAAACGTTCCTAACCTCACCTAGTAGATTTCACGAAGCCCTTTGCTTCTTGGAGTCGCGTCCCCCTTTTTTGTCGACATCAACACAGTTTCTAGAAGGGCGACAGTATCTTGACTCTCATTACCTTTCCAATGAGAGGTCTCAGATGACACAGGGAGAACCACCATTGCTCCTTGCTGTCATTAACCCCCATAACATTCGACTTCAACACTTTCTCATGTTATGGTGGGTCTTACTTTGTGACTATTGCAGTTATTTCTTATATTTTCCAAAGACCTCTGAACTTAGTTGGGCTATCAATGCCTACAAAATCCATGATACTTCTTACAAATATCACTACCTACTATTCATAATATGTTCCTCCTCAAAATTGTCTTTTTCCTTTCTCACGACCACCCCCGAGGGCATTGCAGTTGTCTTCATCAACACACCATTCCTTTTTTAGTTACATGACACGAGCATGGGTCATGCCCGCCTCGTTTGTACACAATTTATATTTACACACCTTATGAAAGGTTGGGTTCTATAGGTTCTCTTCTCCCTCCAACGGGTAAATCTTAACACTCCCACTATCGCTCTCTCTTACAATGACACTCTCAGTAGAAGAAACATTGATGAATTTTGGCTATACGTATGCTCCTAAACTCATCCATTAGGGGGCATCTGTTATCACTGAAATTTCATCCGCAAATGGTTACAAGAATCCAGCATCGTCAAACAGTTATGAGGTCACCCGTGGACCAAAATTACCACAAAATAATTTCCAAAAGGTCCAAAACTATACAACCAGTGATAAAATTAAAGTGCGTTATGACTACATAGGGTGCGCGTGCATATGCACGATTCAGAAATGCAGAAAAAGTGCACATGCGCTCGATGCACGACTGTGGTCGCTAAAAGCTGCGCACATCTGAGAATGACGCATTTATGAGATTGGTCGGCCTCCGAACCACTTCTGGTTCAACTTCCAAGTTGATTTGACACCCAAATCTGGACTAGATCCTACTGGGTGGCTGGTCAAAGACCTAAAAATGCCCTAATTAGCCTCTTTTCACACTATAAGCTGGTTGCACAATACCTCAAAGAGGTTCTATAAAACAAGGCCATGGGTGCACTTCATTTTTAAGGAATTCAATAGCAAATTTATGCTGCTACTATTCTCTTGAGGAACCCTCTATTCTCATCAAGAGTATACTAGAACCATTACATTGGGCAATCCATCTCACCCCTTGAGTGGATTAGCTTGGAATTCTTTCACCATTTTCATTCAAAGTTGTAAGAAGAGATTATTTGTGTGGGTTCAAGAGCCCTCCCTTGGAGGAAGAAGGGACTCATAGTCCTCTTTCTTCTTGGTGTTTTCTTTCAATGATATAAACCTTTCCATTGGTGACATGAGTCTTATTGTCTTTTTGCTCTTATGTCCTTATGCTCAAATAGTTTAGTTGTTATTTCATTTCTTAGTTTAATTCTTAGTTGTTCTTTTATATTTCTTTCTCTAACCCTTTTCCTTATAGTTGTCCTGCTTAGAAAACCCAACTAAGCTTGTAAGCACCTCTGTTTTTCTCATCTAGGTGGCAAAAGAGGCACAACATAGTGGTCCACAAACATCACTGTGAACTAGTTGCAACTGCCTATTTGCACGCCATGAACTTGTTGGAAAACTCTATTGACTTTGTTTTCCATAAATGCATGCTTCACATTTTGAATTTTCCTTTTTGAAAGTTGGAAGTCCCTTAACCATCCCTTGCTTTTGCAATTGAGAAAGACTTTGAAAGTTGAGATGTCCATATCTCACATGCCACAATCTTATAGGAGAAATACTTGTACTTACTGTTCCTGCTAAGTTTGAATGCCTTGGAATAACTGTCCCTTTCATCCTTAATAGTTTTCCATATTCATAACCTATCATCACTGTTTTCATATTCTGTTTGACTTAATTAATCTTAACTAATCCATCTTCCATAATCACCTGATGTCCTGCTTGTCAAATCGTGACTAAAGACAACAAATTCTTTTTAAAGGTTGGTACATACCATACCTTTGAAATCATTCTTTCTCCAATTTCAGGTAAATAAACTTTAACTACACCTTTTCCATAAGGAGTATGTTTGGTATTATCTACAAGAAAGACAAAATTAAGATGGCATTCTTGAAAATTCCAAAAGATGTCATGTCTGAAAGTCATGTGCTGAGATGCCCCTGAATCTAAAATCCAAGCATCTTCATAATCACTTTGAAAATCAGTTGAAATTTGTAATGCTAAAGATGAGGTAAAGACATATTCTGAGCCATCATCATTTCGATCATTTGCAAACTATGTTGTGTTTTGATGAAACTTGGAAATTTTATCAATCGAAGTTAGACAATCTTCTACATAATGACCAACTTTGTTACATATTCTACAAACAATTTGACTGAAATCTCTCCCTCTGCCCGAATTCTGTCCTTTGCCTCTGTTTTGACCTCTATGTGGAGTTTGTCCTCTACCTTTACCGTTGCCTTGAAAACAGCCTTTGCCTTGATTATTTCTTCTTCCTTGAAAACACCCTCTGCTTTGACTGTTTCCTCTGCCTTGACTGTTTCCTCTGGCTTGAAAATGATTTTCTCTACTTTGGCTTCGACCATGACCTTGTATAAAATTTCCTCTTTCTCTGCTTCTAGAACTGACACTTGAAGATTTACTTGTGCTGGCTTCTGTGAAAAAAACATCTTCCCCAACTTGCTTTTTCTTTCCAAATTTTTTGTTGTGTTGAGATAACAGTTCACTTAGTTCATCAAACATAAGTTTATCTAAATTTCCAGTTACTTGTAAAGTTTCCAAAAATTGTGTATAGAAAGAAGGCAATCCAACAATTAGAATTGTGGTCATGAAACTATCATCTACTACTTGAAAACCAACATTTAGTATTTCCTTCTTAATCTTCTTAAGTCTGGAAATATATTCATGTACATCACCTCCTTCAGTCAATTTCTGTTGGAGAAACTTTAATTGAAGATCAACTTTCTTTGATTCAGGCTAAGTATCAAATAAATCTTTAAAACCTTTCAAAGTAGACCATGCATCNGTATTTTCAATGTGAACATACATCTCATCATTAACTGAAGATTTAATAAGTGCTAATGCTTTGGCATTTTTAACTTCCCATTTTGCTAATGTAGCTACATCTATAGGCTTAGTTGGCTTAGTATCTTCATTACATATATCACGCCAAAGTTCATTGTAAATGAGAGTGCTTTCAATGAGACGTTTCCATGTCTTGTATGATTTTGTGCCTTCAAGTTTATTGGAGTCAGAGAACAAATTAATTAATTTCGACATTGTAGCGTTGAATCGTCGCACCAAAAAAGAATCAAGAAAAAGATATCAAGATGAGAAACACACGAGACACATCACACACAAAAAAATGATCTTTCGGGGCTTGGCCTTGACCCACGAATAGTCGTTAAAAAAAATGACTAAGCTTTGCACTTGGCTCTAGTCAAATTCCAGGAAACTTTCAAAATTTTACCTTTGACATTGCTCTTACAAAATTCACCCCCACCTCAAAGTAAAAAATACTTTGAGTTACAAAATTTTTTGTTACCCCCAAAAAATATTCGAACTGCTTATCTTTGTTTTAAGAAAATCCATTTCCTTTAATGATCCTTTGGCTCACATGTTTAAATTGCTTGGGCTTCCATTACTAGCACAATAATCTTCAACTCTAAGTAATACCTCAGCATTTGAAAGTACAAAAATGAATATTTTCAATGAAAAATATGATAAATTTCTGGAATAAGAAAATCTCTGGAAATTGTCCACGCATCTCTATAATTTTCAATTCCCTTGCATGGCTCGTCATTTTAGTTTCTCGAATATTTTGTGTGCAACATATATATATTTTTTTACACAACGCCAATAATCAAATTCACTAAGGTTGTTGAATGATGGAAAAAGAGTTAAATGAAAAGGCACTAGGGTCCTTTTCACACATGCCTAATATTGAAGAAGTGGCTTACAATACAATAAGATAGAAATATGAGTTGGTAGTGTGAAACATTAAAAAAAAAAATCGTGTTTATAGACTTTCACATACTAGTCGTTCTATGCATGCCCATCTGACATAGCACATTGACTGAGCCTTCTTTTTGTTGTTGACCAAGAGGTGGTAGTTTATAGAGGAGATCACTTTCTTCGGTTTGATGGCTATAGGGAGATCATAAACAATTTGAATCTCTCACGCAGTCAAGCAGTGACTATATTCCTATCCATCTTGTAAGGGATTTAAGCCATAACTAACTCTCATACCACGCATCTTCCCCATTGTGGCAGGATTTAATTCTCCTCAAACTCGAACTGTAATCGATCAAAGAAAACTCCTGACTCGGCTGCTGCTTAGTGCCTTTCTCTTCCTGCAAGAGCCCTCAATACTTATCTTTTCAAGAACAATGCCCTTGGCATGAGAGGAACCAACAAAGGGTTTCTTCCACTCGTTACCGAGATGGCTCTTCTTATAGGACTTATCTATGATATGTTTCCTCCTATGATTCCTCAGCTTGCAATGTGATTCCTCAGCTTGCGACCTGATAGCATCTCATACTTTTTTTTATTGTTGCATTACAATACAATAAGAATTTTCCTTACTAGTCATATACCACAATCATAATTACCCATATAATCAGATCCAGATCCAGAATAGAGGCGGCATCAAAATTCGCTCAGGTATGGCATCAATAATAAGAAGTCTCTAAAAATGATTCTTTATCTTTGACAAAAAAATGTGCTGATATTATTGGTAAAGGAAAAACATGATAATTTATTGGAGACATCTATAGGATTCAAGATCTATGCTGATTTAAAAAATGCATACAAGCTGTGATTTTATTACATGGTGGTGCAACCAAAACAAAACGATAAATTGGGCCACAATTTTAATACACAATGCTACAACGACACAGGCTTGAGAGAGTGTGTAATACATAACCTTTTTAATGTTTTTAACAATACTGAAATTGCAGATTTATTGTGTTGTCATTTCAAGGAGCCCACTAAAAATCCTATCGTTTCACATCACATTTTCAGATCGGATAATTGTAGATAAAAGAAATGCAGGAGGTAAAGAAAAAACAGGGTTTGCTAATGGGGCATTAAATAATTGGAGAAAATAAAGCAATTTTCTGACCCAAAATTTTTTTTTTTCCCTTAAAAATTAACTAACCAATTTTATGATGAAGTGCGCTGGCCTGTAGAGTTGAAATCTTCTCTTCAGATCAGCTGAAATCTCCTCCTCAGTTCAGCTGCATTATTAGAGCTCTGATACCACAATAACGGAAGAAGTGTCCTTAGACACACACTTTTATTAAATGGGAAAATAAATTACATAAGAGACTTTGCAAGAGTTTATACCCAAACAACTCAACACTCTTGCAATGAGCTATACATATGCTAAATGTCTTAACAAACTCTAGATATGGATCACTTATTAAATAAACAAGTGTCCATTTACAATAAATGCTAACTTTAACAATCTTCTAACTATACTCCTAATTTAGAGCCTATTAGAGCCTAAGATACGACACCTTTCTAGATTCATATCTTTTACAACAATAATCTATTTCTAAATGTCTCCATTTATTAATCAAATGTTCTAGATTATTAATTTAATATCCTAAATTAATAATCATTTTATTCTAACTTATTAAACTATAATATTTGTACTTTGGATTATCTAACATCAATGACTTTGACTAATATGATTATGCTAATTGACAACCTAGACGTCATTAGTGAGGAAAGGTGGAAACTGACGTCTATCTACATATATCAATCACTTTTACTAATATGATTATGATAATTGAGAACCACTTAAAAAAAACTTAAATTTGCAAATTTAAAATATAAATAAATATAAAAATCATTATTAAAAAAATTATAATGTTAAAAAATTAATTATTTAATATTATAAATTTATTATATTATATTAATAATGACAGTGATACAATGTATTCATACTCTTTAAATATATTAGTAATAACGCCTCTATGTCTATTGAGGAATGCTATCGATAACCCAAACATTCCTCCAACAGTTCTATTTTGCGGAAAGAATTGGTAACGTCTTTCCCCCTAGTGGGATCATGGACTTTATGGAGAATAGGGAATGGCCAAAAAGTTAACATTTGTCAGGATCCATGGCTGGGCATTGAGGAGAAATTCCAACTCTCCGAAGATCTTATACGAGCTCTCCATGAGGTTGGAATATTCTCTCTGGAGGATGCAAAATTCCGGTCCACACAGGTAAGTGGGAGGAAGGGTTGGAAGACAGGTGAGGAGATAGGATTGGAGGGCCCTTTAGCGGCTGAGTGGCATTCCTACATAGGAAAATTGGTCTCCAATCATCAAACTAAAGGAGGAGGAGGACGATGTCCTTTTCTAGTCCAAAAACACGAGAACAGGGGAATACACAACAAATTTGGGGTATGTTGTCATAATGAGACCCAACTTCTCCAGAAAAAAGAAGTGGTGGTGGAACATCCTTTGGAAACTTCACACATATATGAAAATTAAAATAACAATGTGGCTAGTCCTCAACAACAAACTTCTAACATGGAAAAAGGGTTTAAAATGTGGTTGGGTCAGCCCAAGTCGATGCCCTTTATGCAAATTTAATGAAGAAAATAATGCTCATTTGTTTATTTTTTGTTCTTACACAATGGGGGTTTTCAAGTATGTAACGAATAAATTCAAGAATAATTCAACTTGGGGGAACCTCGACCTAGATGCATGCATGTAGTCATGGTTGAAGTACAAGACGATAAAACATGCGGAATCCATTTCTTGTATTCCAGTCAATAGTATATGGTGGGTGCAAATTAAATCATCTTCAAAGATGTAGACATTCCCCCCGAGGTCACAACAAATTAGATCATAAATATCTCAAATGAATCCAGGATAAATACTAAAGGAAAAAACCCTCGGATACCAATTATTCCTAATCTAGACATGGATAGTCCTTGGGGCTACCTCAACGATGCTAACCAAGGAAACCCTCCATATTGTGGGGTTGGGGTCATACTTTTCATTAACAAGAACCCTTTTATGCATATTTGGTAATATCCAGGTAGAGTCTCTAATAATAGAGTTTAATTCATCACCTTAAGAACCTTGTTGGTTATCGCACCGGAGAAAGAAATTTAAAGATTGTAGGCAATGGGAGATTCAAAGCTTATTATTGATAGGTCCCTTCATAAATTCAAAGTGGAAAATGTTTTTTTAGGTCCATTACTCCATGATATTTTGAAAACTTTTCAATCTTTTGATTGGCTCTCTTTCAAATACATCTTCAAAGAGCTCAACATTAAAGTGGACAGATTCTAAAAGGACGCCTTAACACTTCCTACTGGAACCTTTGGTTTTTATGAATTTGTTGATAGCACAAAATTGGAATCGATGGAATTCTGTCTCTAAATATTTGTATAAGTACAATAGTGTGGTTTCATAATTCTTTTATGATTTATAGTTATTTCTTGGAATGAATGTAGGAATCTATGAGGCCTTTTTTTTGAAAAAAGTGGTAAGAGAGAATAAGTTTTTTTTTTTTTTTT
>SNQJ01S0058446.1:59370-78164 GCA_010110895.2 Picea sitchensis | reverse complement strand
TTTTTTTAAGTAAATTAAGTAATGACTTAATGTGAGATCATTGGATCTCGATGATAATTGCTCGGAAAAAAGTAAAAAAATCTAATAGTTAGACTTGTCAAGAAACTATTAAAGGTATAAAGAAGTAACATCACTTTTATTTTAAGGTCAGTGGAGGCGGCTGGATGGTAAAGTCGTTCTTGCAACGAAGGTCAGGTCTTGTGCTCAAAACCTGAGCAAGGACGTGGTCTAGCTGCAGAAATCTTAACTGGGCCAAGCCCACATACCTTTTCCCCCGGATGGGGTGCTAGTGAGTTACACATGGCATGAGGCGGAGGAGAGGAACGGCCAGCAAGGCACGGAGCCATGTGACGGGCTCGTGCCATCGCCCGCCACCCTGAACCAACATTAAATTGCCATTACCATGGCGCGGATGATAATTAAGCAGCTTCCCTCTCCTCTCGAGATTCATTTCATGGCTAGGTTATTCGTGTTTGCCTTCTGTCTCTGCGTGTGCTCCGACTGGCATCCCCCTCTGCAGCCTTCGCCTGAGATAACCCAGAATTTCATGCTAATCGTAGCACTGGTTCAACTCCAGGCATTCTACCACTGCCTATTGCACTTGGCGTCCTCTATTCGTTACAATACAAGCCTCATGCCTCGCCCTCGAGGGAAACCGTGCAAAGGTTCTCCATGGAAACCTCGTCGGCCCTCTGTATCGCCCCCTTATTCGCCTTCCTCTTTCTCCTCTCCATCCCTTCAGCCTGAGCCAATTCTTCCTCCCCCCCCAGCTCTATCTGTCTCGCAGTTTGATAGCCTAGCTATCGTCCCCAGGCTGACATGTTCCTCCTCGCGCCACCTCCCTGACCCCCCAACGGTCGGGCCTCCTCTTGCACCAATTCCTAACTTCGTTGGGAAGACTGTGGGAGAGCCACCTCCTTGTGATCCTCGGAACACCGAGAACCAGTCCCCGAACTCTTTCCTTGACACACAGCTACGAGAAATCCTTGCAATTCTCTTCGGTTTGGTCTTCGAACTCCGTCAGGGGGTGGAGGACCTTCAATTTTGTCTGCAAGCCACGGATGGAAAGGTAGCAGTCCTTCTCCAGCTCCTTTCCTCCCTTCAAGAGGCTTTCCCCTCAGACCTCGTAGGTGCGGCTTCAGCAGAGGAACCTAGTGTCGTGGCCAATGGAGGAAATGCCCAGGCGCAGCGTTCCACAAGAAATGAGAAGGAGCAAGCCAAGCACGAGGACTTGGCCATGGAGGTGGACATAGCACGCTGCGCATTGCAGGATACCTCGCCAGTTGTCGACTGGACCGAGGGAAGCGTGGACACTGGAAAGCAGTGGGTCGATCAAGTGACATACGTCGAGGAGGAGCCGTGGCCCAAGGCTGTCCACGTCACCTGGCCAGGTCATTTGCCAAATGTCTAAGGTCATAAGGGCACTTCAAGTTTCAATAGTTTCTCTACTTTTTAGTTGTTGTCCAATTAGTTTCTGACTGTTTCCTTGGACTATTACACTACTTATGTTTGACTTCCATGCTAGCTGGACTGGTTTCCCCTCTATTGGGGCAGTCCAGTAACTACAGCATGATTATTCTCTGTACTTTGTATCCCTTTTTGGTCTTGGAAGGCCCTTTATATATAATACTACTAACTTACAAACAAAAAAAACATCACTTTTATTTTGCTTTTAGGCTATGTACAAATAATACAATATTACAAGTTTAAGTGTTTCATTTTTTTCCTGCAGAAAACATTACTCAATTATATTTATAATATAAT
The DNA here is from genome assembly GCA_010110895.2 of Picea sitchensis. Taxonomy (NCBI): domain Eukaryota; kingdom Viridiplantae; phylum Streptophyta; class Pinopsida; order Pinales; family Pinaceae; genus Picea; species Picea sitchensis. The sequence continues at coordinate 76,400 of SNQJ01S0058446.1, read as the reverse complement.
GTGTTCTCACAACAGGTTACATCATCGAAAAATAAACAACTGGCAGGAATATCTTTCTCCTACAATTTGTCTACCATCCAAATTGCAGGAGATAGATCAGAGCAGGGAGAAAGTTATTTCAGATTACAACAAGTCTGAAAGGAGATGAGAGAAGTTATGTAGAGAATATCAAGATTTGTTGCTACAATGGGTCCAGAAAATTTAGTAATATACTGAAAAAGCCTACAAAAACTAGTGCATCCAGTCCTAAAATATTTTGATAACATGTGTGGGGCCCTCATGGACATCCAACCATTGGTTGTGAGTGATCAAGTCTACTTTTTCTGTAATGTTGTCTTTGATAGCAGGTTCTCTTCCCTGTTGTACTCTCGGGAGGTATGTGTGAATATGAGCTTCTTGAAGTGACGTTGTAGTAATCTGATTATGTCCTTCCAATCTAGGAGTGTGATCGTTTGAAGCTTGTCGTTGTGGTTCAACCAATCTATGATAACTCTAGAGTCGTCGATCAATTGAAGGTGTTTGATGTTTAGTCTGGAGGCCAAGTGAAGTGTAGCCCAGGCACCCAATAGCTCTGCCCTTGTGTTGGTGCCCAGGCCACAGCAAAAATTCCATCTATAAAAGGAGTTTTTATTGATTCTTATAAGTCCACCTGCACCACTCATTGTTCCACTGCGTTGTGTTGCACCATCAAACCACCCTGTATGTGTATCCTTTGTGATAAGCAGGATAGTTAAAGTCTTTTTTTCCCCAATGGTTGGGTGTATGTTTATCCAATTTTGGTACAAGCCAACAGTTTTATATGCAACAGTGCTAACAGTGGGGGCTTTGTTGTCGAAAATATTAGTGTTTCTAGCCATCCAAATAAACCAATTGACCAGTGGAGGAAGTAGTTTGTAGTTTCACTCGCTGGATGTCCAATGGGAAAAGCAGACAGAGATGGAGGTCCCATTCCAGACAGTGCTTATGTGATGGTCCAGTGCAATCTTGTTCCAGACTAGGTGAGTGAAGTGGCACTGTGTAAAGACATGTTGAATTGTTTCTTCATCCCTGTAGAAAAGTTGACAGATGTTGGGGCCAGTCCATCCTTTCTTTTGGAGAGTATCTCAGGTGGGGATTTTGTTTTCGATAACTAGCCAGGTAAAGAGATTTATATTTAGTTGTAATTTCTAGGTCCAGAGGTGCTTGCACCATCTAGTAATGTTTCTTTGCAAGGTTGTGTTAGTGATAGAAGAGTATATATTTTTTATGGAGATGTGGCCCGAGTTGTCTCCACCAACCCACAGGAATTGATCCTCTGCATCATGGAGATAAATTCCCGCTCGAGTAAGCTCCAGAAAAAATTTGTCCCACTCCACAACCAATTCTGTAGGTAGCTCCAAATCGTGACCGGGTTTCCAGCCAACTGTCGGGATCTCGAGTTCATTGCAATGTGCAGCTTGGAATAGAAAATATGTGTTTTTTGTGTTCAATAGTGAGGTTAATTATGGTGATAGGAATGATGCTTGACTGAGCCCTATAATACAATCCTTTCCGATTACAATTGAATGTCCAGAGCCTGGCTTCCAACAAAGCCGGTTTTGGATCCAGAGTGTTCATTTCACTAAGTTCCTCCATATCTAGGACGTAGCCCTTGTGTGAGTGGATCTTGTGCGGAGCCAAGATGCGACAGAGGTGTAAGGAAAGTATTTATATATAATAACAAAGCTCCATATGCCATTTGTAGTCAAAACACGCTAGAGGGAGTTGGCAGCCAGAGCTTTGTTGAATTTAAAAATATTTCTAATTCCCCAAATACCCTTGATTTTTGTTTTTTCCAGTGTTTCCCAGTTGCAAAGGTACGACTTGTGATGGTCCTTTCTGCCTAACCAGAGAAAGTTATAGGTATTTTCCAGGTCCAGTATGGGGATAGCTGCAAGCACCATCCAATATATCGGTTGTCCTTCGAGGGAAGCTTTGATGAGTGTGTGTCGGCCTCCAATGGAGAGCCATTTGTTACACTAGTGTCCTACTTTTTTTTCCACCTTTGAAATGATCCATTCCCAGTCTGAAGCCTTAAAGTGTTCTGCTTTGATGAAGTAGCCAAGGTAGTGGAAGCCTTGTGATAGGTGGATGAAGGTGTGTGGAAATATGCCCTTCATTTGATCCAAAATATGATCTTGTATATTGGCGTAATGAAACGTCGATTTGGACTAGTTGATTTGTAAGCCCGTGGCGAAGCAAAAAATATTCAAGAAGCCATCAATTTCCCTCCATTCTAGTGGAATTTCATTTGTCATTATGAGAATTTCGTCGATGAAGAGGAGGTGTAGGATTTTGACCAGCCTAGAGACTTTGATCCCTGTAATTTTGTCTTATGCAAGGCTTTTTTTGAGGAGGAGACTTAAACCTCCCTTGACCATGATGAAAAGGAGCGGTGAGATTGGGCAGCCCTGTCACAGACCTCTGACACTATGGAAGAAGGAGGAAGGTTCTCCATTTACCAACACAACAAATGTTTCACTTGTGACGCAACTCATAATTCAATTTATAGTAGATTGGTTGAAACATGCCTATGTTAAAATTAGTCTGAGAAAGTCCCAGTCTATGCAGTCGAAGGATTTTTTAAGATCTAGCTTGAGGATGAGAGCACGAGAGTTTTTATGGTTAATGTTGTGCAAGCATTCTTGTGCGGTGCCAATAGCATCAAGAATTTTTCGGCCATTTAAAAAACCTAGTTGTTCGCCTGACAGTGAACGTGAGAGGATGGGTTTGATTATGTTGGCGATGATTTTAGAAATAAGCTTGTAGCAAAGATTGCAAAGATTGCAAAGTGAAATCGGTCTACAATCGTCCAAAGTAATTGAGTGGTTTTCTTTCGGGATAAGATTCAAGAAAGTTGAGTTTAGTTCCCCAGAAACCTTACTATGGGGTCTGGAATCTTCCACTAGCTCCAAAAGCTCAATTCCCACCAGATCGAAGAAATGCAAGTAGAAATCTACGGTTCAGCCATCTGGGCCTGGTATTTTATCCTTAGAGAAAGATTTTAGAGCAACTTGTACCTCCTGTAATGTGCAGGGCCTTTCCAAGTTCGTGGAATCCTCTACTGTGACAAAGCGAGGAAAGAATTGATCCACCGTAACATGGTCTTGTAGGTGGGCTTGTCGTCTTGCCTCATAGAAGGATTTAAAATAGCTAGAAGATGTTGTCTTGATTGCTTGTTGTTTGCTATGTTTTGTACCTGTATCATCAATAATATCCCAAATATGTTTTTTGTTTCTGGATGAGTTGGTGAATTGATGGAAAAAATTGTTGTTGAGGTCTCCGCATTTTATCCAATTGACTCTAATCCATTGCCTCTAAAGAGCTTCATCTGCCAGCAGTATCTTGTTCCTTTCAAATTCAAGTTCTTTTAATAGTTGATGCTTGTCCCCAGCGTGCCCATCCAATGAATCGATTTGGTGTAGTTCTCTGATTTTTTTCTCTAGCATGCCCATCCTTGAATGATTATCTCTCCCCTTTGGCATCAATGGCAAAGGGATATTCTCCTCTTGGGGTTGTTCCCTTTTCTTGAACTCTCCTTGGGGCTGCTCCCCTATCCCGGGTCCTTGATCTTCTCGAATAATCTACGCTTTTGAACAAGGATATCGTGCGATGTAACCTTTGAAATCATATCACTCATGCTCCCCACGAAACCATGCCTCACGTCTCACGCATCACGTTCATCGATCCCGCACGGAACCATGCCTTGTCCTCTTTCTTCAAATATGGGTCTCTTTTCTTGTTGCATCTGATAAATATCTCCTCCTAGAATCATGGGAAAATGGCGCTCCCCCCTAAATTATGTCTCCCCTATCTTCTATGCAAGATGGTGAAATATGCTACAAATGACGATCATTGGACTTGTTCATGCATCTAACTTGTGCCATACCATTCATCCTGAAACAGATATGTCATCAATAGAATGAAATAGAGATCCATGAACAATATATCCACCAAGTAAATCATGTACCAAAATGGTCCCACCATGCACGGCACCCATGTACATCAACCATGTACACATCAACAATACTTAAAGATATCATCAATGGAAATATCAATATGCAAACATACGCATCTACCAATATGCCAACATGTCACTCACCAACTTATGCCAAATAATGTGCATCTATAAATACCATCCCAACAGGTGGCTTGCCATCAATACGTCATTACTTGCATAAGCAAGTATATCAGCTCTAAATAGTCAATAAGCTAAGATTCCCCGATGATGTACAAAATGACTATCAAACTACATGTCTCGTGGCCCATCTACAGAAAATGCCATGCACCATGATATCCAACAACCACTATGATTCCAATAATACATCGCCAGATATATTAATGAAACTTCAAAAGTACCAGCCATGTACTTCAGCAGTCAACATCAAACCATACTCATGGGTTGGATGCCATGCACTTGGATTTTATTTTACATAATCCAACGAATGGAGAACATTTAAACTGCAGCAAATAGTTTCAAAACGCAACAAGCAGATATGGACCACCTTGAGTTATACCATCACATCAAACTCCAAAGCCATGTGCATTTCCTTTTCCCAGGCTTTAAAGTTCTGACCTATACTGCACAAATGGAATTAGTGTGTACATGATATTAAAGGTCGAGCGTGTGAATCGATATCACCGATTTACATATGCCTTAAATGGCATTTGAACTTCGCTTCAATGCTCTGCGTGCGATCACATTTTCGTCTTCTTCACCCGCCTGCATGCAGATGACCCTTCTTCTTAGAACTTGAGCTTTGAGATTCTATATTTTCAAATATGTCTCATTTTATTACTTCATTTCTTCTTCTATCCATGCTATGTGAAGTCCTCATCATGGAATTTTTCTTGTGTTCCAACACTCATCGGATTTGTGGCAAAATCCACTACAACTATAGCATCTCCGCTTAGGGATGCGATTGAGCAGAAATATGTCATATTTGATCACATCTCCGACATCTTTTGGTGTTATAGATTCTTCTATTATATCTTCTTTCATAAAATCTACGCATTCAAAAGCTTTTGTGACCATATCCATTACATGAATAGCAAAGCCTGAAAAGAAATACTTTCATATACCTTTGCTTTGGTGTCCCAATAATAGCTTCTTGATCTTCTTCCTTGCTTTATTCTTTTAATTTTCTTTCCTTGTGTGAATGGTTGTTTTGAAACATTGTCTTCCTCTTTGATATATTTACCTCGTAGCTTCTTTAGGGTGCTTGCTTCAGCATGTGTGTCTTCTCTTTTGTATCCAAGACTGATTTATCACATGATGATCTTTTGACTTTTCAAGATCTCATCCAAGATGATGAGCTAATTCAAAATTTGTTTGACTTTTCCACCTTCTTTCTGGTCAACAATTTTCAGCTTCTAACTTACAACATGACTCTTCTTTTCATTTACTTGAGATGGTAATCTTCAGCCGGTTCCTCTATTCTTTTGAAATATTTCAATTTGTGTCTTCAGGATGGACAATAGTTTCAAAACTTTTACTAATCTCATCATCTATATTCATGTCTTCTTTTTCATTCTTGAGTCTTGTTGCTCTTCTTGCTTTTCTTCTAATTTAGAACTCTCTTCTTGTTCTTTGAGCATTCCCTTTAACTTCAGATGTGCCTTTGACTCCTCCTAAGAAACTTCTTAGTGTTATAACTATATTTCGGATAACATTAAGAAGTTATAGTGTGTATAAAATGATCACTCATATACATGTATAACCCTCTTCAAATTTCTTTTGAAGTTTTAATAGATTTCCTTCTATTCTTTTCATGGGATAAATACCATCAAACTTTCACACAAACTATATCTACATCTTCTTCTTCACTTGTGAGAAAATTCATCATCATCATCATTGCATTGAGGGCTTTAGGTGTTCTTTACCTTCATTTGAAATATCCTGATGATCAACTTTTCCTTTTGCCAACTATCCTTGCTTCTTTGCTTTTGTTTGAAATGTCTTCCAAGATCTTCCTTTTGTGCTATTATCACTTGATTCTTTATCTTCCTTGAAATGTTTCGGAAATACGTTTAGAAATATTAAAGTGCATTCAAGAGTTTTTGAGTGATTCTTTACCTTTGATGATCTTGATGGAGTGGTCTTCAATTTCTTCTTTCTCTTCTTTGCTTTGATATGTCTCCCTCTGGCTTTAGCCATAGATCCTTGGTGATGCATTTGTCCCGCTCTCTTTGATAGGGCTTGAGATTCCACTAAGAATTTTCTTGAGCAATGCATCAGTATTCTTTCCTTCCCTTTGATCTACAAAATTTGACTTATTCTTGATGGAACATAGCTCCACCAATGGTTTGCCTTCCAAATGGATTTATCCCATTGTGTTCAAATACACTCTCGTCTCTATTTTCCAAGTAGAATAGTTTCCCTCGTCAAGGATTGGAACTTCACCATTTTGTGTATATGGATCTCCTTCAAACTTGTTAGGGCTTGTAGTGAGGCAACTCGATACCAATTATTGGACACACCTACCACCTTAGAGTGAATGAGTGTGGATATTTTTCCCAAAACTTCCACTCTTGCACAAAACTCATCAATTGGCATTCAAGCATTTGTTATTGCACCCATTGTTGTCATTTATAACCGTTTATATGTGAGCTGTATCAACCCAACATATATCAAAATATATATCATCAACAAGTCCATCACCACAATGAACACAAAGAACCTGAGATGTGTAGCTGAATTTTCTTTATTGGGACTACCAATCCTTGGGGTTTATCGACGATAAGCTGAATAGTACAACTCTGCAAAAGACACCGACTCTATATGCAAGACTAGAGCTTGCATTCGGCACCAAAGCCAGGATGGAGGCAAAGCAAAATCCTCAGGAGATGTCAATCACGTACCATGGAGCATCAACTAATGCACCAGCACAGCCGGAAGCAACTGCAATCAACACGTACCATAAACAAGTGCATCCAAGCGTAGCGTGAGTATATACCAATCGTGTGTCAACCATAAAATCAACAATGACTCATCAGTATCGCAACATCATCAACCACACCTCATGTATGTATATCAGTCAAGCTACTTGTCTCAACCATGTACTCAACATGTGCCTCAACCAAAAGCCCTCATCAATTTCATCATCAAATCTGATTTGTAGCTCGTAATAGACCTAGTGTTTACGATAACATTCTAAACCTTCATTAACTTTAACACCAAGAAACTGGCATTTCATCAAACTTTTATTTAGTCTCACATGCTAAGTTATGGATTAAGTCCAACAATCCCTAACTTGAAGTAATCATTATTTTGAACCTGTAATGTATAAGACCTGAAAATGATACACAATGTTATTCAGTGTGTTTTATGCAAATTCCTCCAAGAATGGCACTACTTGAAACCTCTCAGGAAAAGAGTTATAGCAAAATGGCATACCTTCTAATGAATTATGGCTCATTCTAGAGAGCGTCCTTGTAGAGTGCCCAGCACAAAATATTTTCTGAACTGATCTAAAGAGCTATACAAGAATACTACAGCCTGTACCATAACCAAAAAATATTGGTCTCATGGAATTTGGATCTGTTATGGATAATTTATGACGTTTTGCAAAACTTTTGATTTTGACTAGTTTCAGGTCGGCCCTGACCCTATTTTCCCTTGAATTCATAACTCCAAACATATAGCGACCAAGATGAATTTTTAAAAAGATATATGTTTTCTCTACTTGCACCAGCAATTTCAGGATCCTGGATCATTATAGAAAAAGTTATGTGAAAATGAAGGTGCGAGATGACTGAAATAACATGCCTTGAAATTATCAAAAGATTTTATCCTTCCTTGCATTTCGGCCTTCTTTCTTCCCTTTCCTCAGAATTTAGGCTAAGATATCGTTTGTAAAACCTCGAACACCTATATATATTCAATATGTCAAGTGTGATTCAAATGAGAGCCTTGCCTCTTAATTTATACTCTCCAAGTAGCTTCCTTAAAGCATCTTCTAGGTCACTTATTGTTACTTTTCCTTATTTAGGGTTGGGTCCGCTTCTAAATTCTCTCCATTCATTAAAATTATTGAAATAATATTTGCCATTTCTAGATCCTTGACCTATTTTCCTTATTTTAGGGTTAACCATTTTCCATAAATAATCATTCTTGATTTTGTCACCTTACTTTATCATTTCCCAGTTTTGTCCATATAACTTGATTATTTAAATAATCCACCTTGAATAAAATAATATTAACCCATTTCTGGGTCACTTAACCTATTTTCCTTATTCTTAAGGTTAGCCATTTTTCCATAAATATTCCTTCTTGATTTTGTCACCTTATTTTATCATTTCTTCTTTAGGTCACTTTGACTTCTTTGACTTTGGGGCTTCAAGCAGCCTTCATGTGAGGGTCCTTCATCTTAAATGAAGGCCATAACTCTCAAACCAGGAGGAGTTATGTGACATTCCATACCACCAGAAATGGAATGACAAGCACTATCCATCTAGGATAGTTTCTTTAACAATTCCTTGATCTTCATCTCACTATTCCACAACCTGAGCATGGGTCCTCCAACCATTCTTTTTAGGATAACTCAAATCGTAAAGCTTCTTCGCAGTGAGGGCTTTCATAATAAAGGGGACCACTTTGGAGTTCATCCATTTTGTACACCTTATCAATCATGATAAGACAATAATGAGTCATCTATGCATTTTTCCAACAATGCATCATATACCAATGGGAACACACATCTGATCCATCTTCATCATGTATCAATATTATCGATGATCCATCTTCATCTATGCATTCTCATCAAGGACAATACATATTATATTACATCAATCATCAATCAATCAATCCTTTGACATCAATCAATCCTTGACATCAATAAATGGCATCAATCAATCAAACCATTGGCATAATGACAACATGATCCAACACTTTTCCCTGGTCTAGACTTGGATTTTTCCTGTGTCCCAGGATGACAACTCATTGATCCATCTTCATCTATGCATTCTCATCAAGGACAATACATATTATATTACATCAATCATCAATCAGTCAATCCTTTGACATCAATCAATCACTTGACATCAATAAATGACATCAATCAATCAAACCATTGGCATCAATGACAACATGATCCAACACTTTTCCCTGGTCTAGACTTGGATTTTTCCTGTGTCCCAGGATTCTTTCCTCTAAATGTGGCAAGTGGACCGACTTCCCCAGAAAAATGGGTAAGGGGGAAGGAGTGTGAACTTCTTTAAAGGATGGAAGGAGTGTCTCCAACACATCGTTGAGTGTATTGTCCCATAGATTAGTTTCATTGGTACCCAACAGAAAGTGAAACATCCCATGTTCATGTGGTGTAGGGTCATGGCTCATTGACTCCAAGTGTGAAGAGGGAAAGTTGTCGGGGGGAGTAACCCGCGAGGTGGAGGCCCAAGGATGGGTAGTAGTCAAAGGCTCAAAAGGGGGTGAGGTTGAGGAGGAGGGTATCGGTGTGGATAGTGCAGCTGGAGGGGGAATCGGTTGGGCGCAGTCTGTAGTAGGAGTGTGGGGGGGAGAGTTCACCTATTGGTTTGAGTGCCCATCAGGTAAGTGGGTAGAGGAGTGTAAGGAGGTAGAACTTGTAAGTGGTATAGTCTGTGTCGAATGAGACCGAGGAGTGGAAGCACTCAATACCTGAGTTGGGGCAGCGTCCAATAGGTATTTTTCCAAGGATGTTAGAGAGAAGAAAAGAGAGGGACAAATGGACTTGAGCTTACCGGTGACTGAGTCTGAGGCGGCTAGTTCTCCAAATTATAGGACGTCCAAAAAGGAAGGTTGAGTGTTCACATCCGAAGAGTCCATTCTAGTGGAGAGTTCAAGCATTGTATCCTCAGACTGTTCCTCATCAATGCGACCCAGGAAAACATTTCTAAGATGGCCCATTTTTCTGCAGAGTGTGCACCTGAAGGGGATGCCTAGATAGTCCAGGCTTTGTCGAAATAGTTTGCCTCTCCAGTCAATGTCAATGTTTTCAAGCAGTCCATTGTGTATGTCTATCTCCACCATGACTCTAGCCACCTTCTTTTCCGAGCTTGTGGGTGACTGTAGGTCCACGCTGATGTAGCGGCCAAGTGTGTTACCTATGGCCTCGAGAGATTTCTGGTTCCAGAGATGTAGGGGAAGTCCAGGGAGGAGGACCCATAAATGCCTCAGGTGAAAATAGTCCTGTGTGGGATCGAAGTTGATCCGACATCGTTCAAGCATGAGGCTACCGTCATCCAAATTCTAGATTCGTTCTAGTATGGATGTGGAGTCCTCTGGTGTTTTGAACCTGAAGCAGAGCCAACCTTGTTTCGGGTGGGTGATCTCCAAAACATAGTCCAACAATGGCCTCCAGGTTTTATGTGCTTATGCGCCCACTCTGCTAGATTAGAACGACAGAGATGTTTATAAGAGATTTTTTCCACTAAAGAGCAGAGGCTTAGGGAGACCGAGTCTTCTAAGTCGATATCATTACCGAGGACCATTTTTCTCTTTGTTTGTTTTTTTAACACCAAGGTCTATACTGTGATTTTTTATTACCGCTAGGAGTGACACCAGTCGGGCGTTTGTGCAGGTGCAAGACTATCAATCTCAACTAAAACGTGTTAGTTTTATCCCCACAAAGGGTGGATATAATAGGTGGGACAATCGGTGAAGTGCCAAGGAGAGTAGGAGGGAAGCTGGCTATGGAGGGTGTCTGAGTGAAATTCGAGGAGAGTGGTAGGCGGGGCAGGAAAACCGTGACTGGTGGGTTTGTGTAGTGTTCAGTCTATGTAGGTTTCGGTAGGTGAAGTGGGTAGGAGGGTGGGACCAGTGAAGAAGTCGAAGGATGGATAGAGGAGCAAAAAAGTTGTGAGGTCCCAAACCGATGGGAGAAGGTGTGCGCATTTCTGGCAAGCTCATCTGTCGAGGTGAAGAGGCCCTCACTGTTCCAGAGGGCCTCTTCAACTGCACCCATTAATGCGATGACATCCCTCTCCATCAGTGTGAATCTCAAGATTGTATAGTTCCCCCCTTGTCGTGTAACAGTGTGTGGCAGAGTGTAAAGGTTGGTGGTATAAGTATGGTCAGTACATCCAGTCCAAAGGAGTGAACGGAGCTAAGGAGCATAGTGTGTAAGGTGGAGGGTTGTGTCGGGTGATTGACAGAGGGAGGGCTGCAAGAAAAGTGTCCAGTTCGGTAGGGCCATGATCCGTGAAGCCCCCAAAGTGGAAGTAGTTATGTTTCAGGGGAGCAATGCTTGTTTTAGTGTCGAGTCCATGACCGCTAGAAGTTTAAGTGTTTCATAATTATTATTATTATTTGCTTTTGAATAGATACAACTAATATTAAAACATTTCTAAGAGATAGGTATAAGCAACTTTACCACTTGTTCATAATGGTTTTTTCTCAAATTTGAAAACATTGTATTGAGAATTGAAGTCAATCTCAAACATATTTTAAAAGTATTGTCATAGAAGGTTAAATTGCATAGTTAATGGAATCGTGTTCATAATATCTACAAATTACAAAAAATAATTAAGGTTAATGATTTAACCTGATGGCTTTTACCATCCATGGATGGTAAAATCAACAAATGTGTTTGGGTTCAACACATACACGTGTTTTTTTCCCCTTATAACTTCATGACCCAAAATTACGACCCAACTAAACGTTTTATAAAATTATAATCTCCATATTCTAAATTACAAAACATTATTCATGAACATCTAAACTTTACTAGCAATTCACAAACCTCATATCTTATAGAAAAGTTATAGGAATTTGGAAATGTAAAAAACAATTTACCAAAATTAAGTATTCTTTTATTCAATGAATATAACCACTCTAATTTACTTTACTTCAATGTTTTCTTTCCCCTTAAGAATATGCTAATTTATGATCATCCTAAAAATATAAATAAAATTTAAGAAAAAATGAAACCTTCCATTCCAAAAACGACAAACATGAGATAACCAACAAAGTATTCCATGTGACTAAATTAAGTGACATATTTCATATGACTAAATCAAATTTATTTTTATTTATATTTATGAACATTATATTAAAATGATTAATTGAGATTGACTCCAGTCGCGAAAACGTGTGGAAAATTCATCTTCGAAAAAGATATTCCATTTAAATCAATGTCAGTAGTATATTCTATGTGACCCTCAAATTCTAAGCAAAATAAAGGAGCAACCTCCATTATTTGTTGACGACCTCGAGAAACTTCACAAATGTCGCTGTCACTTCACAAATATCTGTGTGGAAATTGCAACCCTGACTCCTTACAACTTTCTTTCATGTAGTATTCAGATTTCATAAAAAAGAGTTTAATTAATAAAATGCTTCCCTCACCAAATAATTTTAAATTGCATTGCAATCTCACTTGACTTGTCCTTCTTACAATTGGAAAGCAGGACCAAAAAGGAAAATGCCCTCTTTTACCCTTATAGAGATGGGCGTGGGCATATTATTTAAAATTGTTTATATTTGTAGTTATCGATTCCCTTAGATCTAAAAAAAATTGTTTATATAAATTATATAGGAAAATAAAACTTCTTTTAAAAAGTTAATAAACACTTTAGCTTTATAATTATATAAAATGTTATTTTTTTTTTAATTAAAAGATAATATTCATTACTGTAGCAAAATAGAACCTCAGTTGATAGACATCTGAACTTGGTATTACATGAAATGTTGAATCCTCCTAGCAAATCTCACAATATTAATATTTATTTTAGACCAAATAAATTTATAGTGTATGGAATAATACTAAAATTATAATTCTAGTAGCAAGAATAAATTTTAAAATAACAATTTTTGGAATGGAAGACTTTTGATGTTTAGGAAAATTAAATTAAATTCTTTTTATAAGACGAGTTGAGTTCATTTATGGAATTTCCTCAAAATCATTTTTTTTATTTTTTTTAAATGGAAGAAGGGTCTTTCGTCAATATTTTTCTCGTGCTAACACATAGAGGATATTAAAACATTTTGGAAAAAAATATGATCAAAAATATAATTTTCACTTTTTTAGATTACAAAAGAATATATTTACAAGAAAAATTATAGTTAGATAATGGAAAACTGTAAAATTGACGGAACTTTTGTTTATCTTAAGAGATCAAGAATTTCCATCTTCATTTTTCATATTTAGAAGTTGTAACTTTCCTAACAAATCATGTATGTCTTGCGGACTTAACTTGAGCTCTCTTCACTACAACTCAATACCTTCCTTTCTAGACACAACCAAACTTCATTCATTTTTACATTTGACTAGTTTAATTTCTAACTTGGAATTAAGCTTCAAACTCTTTCTTTGGATTTTCCTATTTAGGGCTTGAGTTCCATTTTCCTACAATAACCTTCTTTAATCTAACCAAAGACCTTTATTCAAATTTATCCCAATGAATTTCAATGGACATAATGAGAAGAAAGATCGACTTTTCATTTGACATGGAGATTCTTTGACATAAAATTGTTAATATTGTTGAGTGTTTGTTCATGACTAACCTGGAATCCCCCACGACCACCAATTATTTTATCACCAAGTTGAGAGCAATAGATAAACTTTGAAAAAGAGTGTACACCTCAACTTGATTATTTGTTGCAATTCCTAGCACCCAAGCATAGGCAGATTCTTGTTTACCATCGGGGTCAGTGATTACTCTTGTCGCTCCTACCACCCCCAGATTCCCCTTCAATGCCCCATCAAAGAAAAGAATATGTGAGTTCTTCCTTGTTTTCCACTTCTCAAATTCTTGCTCTCCTAGCTTGATTTGCCCATTGAATGGTACTGAATGATTCTTTACTCTTGGAGCCATTAAAGGTTCTTCGGATTGCCTCATCCATTCCATTTCCTCTCTGTCAAGTGTTTTCTTGTTTTGGAGGGATAAATTTTTTATCTATAGGTTTTCCATCATGAGGCTTTTATCTTTCTTGACCAACTGAGACCATAGATGCTAGACATTGTTTAAAGATGGCTATATTTCCGGCAATCCACAGTTTCCATAATAGATATTTTGGCAAAGCTACCCATATCTATCTGAAGAGATGTTTGTCTTTGAGATTCCCCCTATATATTCTGGACCAACAGGTGAACACCTCATTCCAGAATGTTGGCCTAAGAAATCTATGGGATAATCCTAAAAACGATGTTTCCCGGACCTTGATTGAGAAAGAGCATTCCAGAAATGCATGCTTGTCATTTTCCTCTGCATTCCTCCACAACACACTCTATCTTGGACCTTGGATTCCTCTTTTATGAAGGTTGTTAGTATTCTTCTAAACGCCGGTAGCCAGCAAAAATTATTGACTTTTAGCATACCATCATGACACAATACATTTTTCCATATTGTGGAACATTCAAGTAATGGGAGAGATTGAAGTTGATGTAGATATCCTTCTTTAACATAAAATATCGAGGATCCCTAGCCATATTGATTTGACACCTGAATTTTTTGGGGCATACTACCCTTCAAGAGTATAAACAAAGAATAAATGAGGGGTCACGAGGGGGGGTCCTCATCAAATTTTGATCCCATCAAATCTCCCGAAGTCAGGGACCATTTTGATATATCAAAAAGAGTGAGTTGGTTTATGTCATTCAACCATGTTTTAAGAGGAATAAGCTATGTCCATATCTCCAATGGCTTGTGACCCATTATGTTATCGTACCATATCCTTATATCTTTTCCATTTCTTGGAACCCAGGTGAGTTTTTCTCATATTAGAGGGATTGCAGATTTGATTCACCTCCATATGTGGGATTCGTTTTGGTCCTCTATATTTTCATTCTTGACCTAAAGTACTTTTTCCACTATACCTTTTTCCACCAATTAAATTTCGTACTAATAAATCTCCATACCATTTCCCCCTCCCATTGCTAGGTTGAAGTGCAAGATCTATTATGCCCAAACCTCTTCTATCTTTGGGTGCTCTTACAACTAACCATCTTACCAAATGATATTTCTTTGTGTCAGTTTTTCCTCCTTGCCAAAAAACCTTCTCAAATCTTGAGTTATTCTTTGCATTACTCTGATTGAAGGCAACATAGTTGAGCACTGGAAGACAAGGAGGGAAGAGATAATAGATTTGAGAAGAATGACGTGCCCAGCTGGATTTAACCACTGCAAAACCCACTACTAAAATTTACACTTGATTTTATCCAAGATGTTTTTCCATGTTTGGGTAGAAAGGGTTTCTTAAGGAGAGAGGCATACCAAGGTACTTGAAGGAGGTCCACTTTTCTTGAAAAAAAAACTACATCATTCTGGAGATGTGTTGTAGGATTTGTAAGCGTGCATTCCATCCAAATAAATGTTTATTTTGCTTCTTGCTTTGCCACCTAAGGCATAGATAAAAATTTCCAAAACAGACTTGAACCTTGATGTAATAATAATGGAGGCTCCTCTACCAATCAAGATCGTATCATCCACAAACTATGAATGATTTATGCTCTTTACTTCTCTTACAATTTTTATTCCCAGTAGGTTGCCTATTAAGTTTTCATGTTCCAACTTCCTACTCAAGGCTTCGGCCATCAGAATATAAAGCAAATAGGACCGGGGCATCCTTGCCTCAACCCTCTACTAATCTAGAGGAAAGGCATTGACCTACCATTCACTAGTGGGGAAATCTATGGTGTGCTAATGCAAGAATCTATCCATCTAGTGACCAAAGAACTAAATCTGAATTTGTGAATAGCCTCTTGAACTAGAATTATATTGTCCAATATCTGTCTTTTCTACTTGAATCCCCCTCAGTTCTCCTATATTATCTTTGGGGTATTCTTCCTGAGTCTGTTTTCCATGATCTTCCTCATTATTTTGTAGGAGGCATTACACAGAGAGATGGATCAGAATCTATCAAATGAGGATGGATTTGCCTCTTTTGGAATCAGAGTTGAGAAAGAGGAATTTGTGTTTCCTCCCATCTTGTAAGATTTCTTAACATACCTTAGCATTTGAATAATATCATACTTAATCGACTCCCAACAATATATATATAAATGTATGGTAAAGTCATCCAGACCTAACCCCTTGTATAGATCTAAGCTCCACATTGCATTAATTACTTCAAATTATTTGATTTAGTTTATAAGATTTGCATTGTCCTCTGAAGAGGCAAGCAAGGGGATGTTGCTAAGAAGTTCAGCAGTAGCACCGAGGTTTTCTCCTTGAGCCCTCTTATTCTGAATATAGATCTTGAAAATGATCCTTAGCTATTGTTTTTATTTCCTAAAAATTTGCAACCTTTTTACCATCTTCCAATGGAATTTCTTTAACGTTATTCATATAACATCCCCAATTTTAATCCTTGCAAAATGTTTTTGTATAAATCTTTTTTTTTGTGATTGGAGGAATCAACAACTAGTCGTGCATGTACTCGCATGACATGGGGTCATGTTATCCGACTGCTACCACTATAACCTCCACGTGTTCCCACAATTCCCCATACACGACACATAAGATAAGCTGAAGTTTTGAACCAATGACTTCACATAACATAGTGCCTTAACAATACACTCCATCACCGACTTCCCTACATCCAAGGGGCGTAGTTGTATAAATGTGATTTAGGCTAGTGAGCCGATATGTTTGGGTCAAAGAGCTCGTATTGATTAATATGACTAAGTGTCGAGATATGTGAAATGTATACTGAAAATTATTAATAAAAATAGCAATCATTGGTTGTGGCATGAGAGGGACGATAACGATAGGAGGCTATGATTCCACAAGAGAGGGGGGTAAAGGGGATTTCATTCATGGGTATTAATTCAAACCCACATTCCTGGATTTTATTATCATTGTGTATAACCTTATAATTGATGTTGAGTGTTCCCAAAGCCAATCATTGAATTCATGTAAGAGGGTGGGTGTGAGGAGTCACATCCCAAATTTATTGGGACCATGGGGTTGAAGTAGAATCATCTTTAGGAAGAGTGAGAGTCAAGCAAACAAGGGAGAAGAAGGGAAAATTGTATGGAAAAACTAGAGAATTTTTACATGCAGTTTTTGGGCAGGAAGAGAGGAGTTGAGAG
>SNQJ01S0058446.1:25751-55162 GCA_010110895.2 Picea sitchensis | reverse complement strand
TTAGGTTCCTCCAATTCCTCTCCCTTATCCATCATCTCTAGTGATGTCAAGGCTGAATCAAACTTTGAGGCTTTGAACTTGATAAATAAAAATTGTTAGGCACAACATTGATCATTTTTTTGCCAAGGGATTTTACAGATGTCGCACCATTTGAGCGTTGTCCTTATACAAATCTATGCTAACTTTACCTTACACTTTGGTGCTTGCTTGCATGAAGTCACAGAAAAAATGGGGCACACTCCACTAATCTTCCAAATAATTCCACAATAGATAGGGTTATCATGGATAAAAATCCTCCTTTCATGGAAGGTTTTCATCATTTGAGGAACGATTGGGATGATTCCCAACCTATTCCTAGCTTCACTCCACACAACTCCTCCCCACTACTAGACAAGACCCATATCCTATCATTTTTTGTGGAGAAGGTATTAAACAAGGTCCCTATAATATTCTTTTGTGTGGAGGGGTATTTGCTCACTCATGGCATGATCTATAGGTTCAATGGCAGATGACCTTACATGAAGAAGCTCCACAAATGGATATAAGAGATATGAGGCATTTTTGAGGATACAAATATTATGTGTCCACATAAAAAAGGGTTTTTCACTATGGCACTCATTTCCATATTGGATATAACATAAGTTGTTGGAAAAGGTGGCGTTAGTTTTTAAATGTATTTTCTTTATTTATGAAAGTGTGGTAGTCTTGCTTCAGCCCATATACATAATCTCTAATGGCGATCCCAATATGGGTCAGAATAATTCATCTCCATTTGGATTTGAGGTTATGAGACCTCGACAACTACTTGAAATTCTTTGGCTGTGTCCATATACTTGGCCACATAAACCCATGATTATGTTTTTACTACCTAAATCATGATATGTGTTTGTTGGCACGGGGGTAGACCCAGGGTTCACTCCAAGAGCGCACCAACAAGCCCTAGCTACTAGCCCTTTCGGCAACACCTGCGAAGCAGATGCAGTCTCACCCGAAGTAGCGATGAGGGGGTTGCAGGACAAAGATGTCTACAACCAAGGGAATATCAAGTGGATCTTGTATAACAACAATCACAGTATTCATATATCACTTATCAATGACATCTACTTTGCACGGCTATAGATCTTGATCTAACACAGTAATGCAAATAACAGTATAATAATGACAGAGATTAAAGCATCAATCACTCACACAACACAAAATATACGTGGTTCACCCTCTCTCTAGGGCTACATCCACAGAACTATGCTTATGATATATTAAGATAAATCTTACAGTTCAGATCTACGCTCTTGGCCAACAGATCCTCTCTCTTCTTCTCTCTTTCTCTTTCCCTTCCTGTGCACCCAGCTATAGGATCTGATCTTCGCACCCAGCTGAAGATCTTACAATACCAGAAGGCTCTCACCCTCAACACTTCTCTCTCCCAATACAATGAGCTCTCACCACAACAATAGAGCTAAATCAATAACAATATCATCATCTCTTGACCCAGGTCCTCTTGACCTTTATTTATACATTTACAATACCTCTCTGACAGTCTTAGGCTGAACCCTAGGTGTCAAAACCCTAGGTGTCTAAAACCCTAGGTCAACTTGATCCACTTTTTTCGGACTTCGCCAGCCTGTCTTTCCTTCCTTCTCGTGCGATTCTCCAAAGCATCCAATGGTGGATTTTTCCCACTTCCTGAGTTGTCCTCGATCCATATTCCTTATTGATATTTCATCCTCGATCTCCTCATCCAATGGCTTGCTTTTCCGCACTTCGCTCCATCTTTTCTGCTCTTTTTCTCACTTCGACCCAGTGAAAGTCACTGTGTCTCCCGTGAAGTTCGTTGTTTACCTTTTCTTCCTTGTTCTCTATTTCCTTTCATAACCAAGGGCCAATAGGCCCCCAACACTCACATGTGACTCATCCCAAGGCACTTTAGATCTGCTCCTTTTATTTTACTTCGACTTTGGACTGCGTAGTATAGCATTTGCTTTTTCCTTTATGCCTCCTTCCCGTCCTTGTGCAGACTGTATTTTTTGTGTTGGGTACCCCGTTTCAACTGCACCTGGTACCTAAACCCTTTTCCTCGTGCTTTTAATTAGAGTTGTGGGGCAGCTGGTTGTCATAGTACAACTTCAATCGACTCCCATTCATCAATCCTTCTTTCCATTCTCCATTCAACATCTTCAGCTGCACAACTACTCCTTCTGTGACGTAGGTGATCTCATATGGTCCAAGCCAATGCGTTCTGAACTTCCCAGGGTGTTTGATAAACTTACTGTCATATACCAGTACTAAATCACCTTGCCTGAATATCTTTTTCTTGATGTGCCTATCATGGTAGGCCTTTTCACGTTCCTTCTGAACTTGTTGATGGAATCCTGCGATGAATCTGTCTTCTTCTAGTTTGACTAACTGTGCGAGCCTCTCATGAACAACGCCAGTATCATCCATGTCTGTAAATGCAACAATTTTTAAGCTCGGTACCAAGTACTCCATTGAGACAATAGCTTCAAGACCATAAACCAACTTGAAAGGGGTATGCGTTGTTAATTTCTTGCAAGTGGTTCTATAAGCCCAGAGTACTATTGGTACTCTTCAATCCCAGTCATCCCTGTTCACACTGCAAATCTTTATCAATGTGGTCTCCAAGATCTTGTTGAATGCTTTAACCGTTCTGTTTGCTTGTGGATGGTAAGGTGTACTCTTCGGATGGTGGACTGCAAATTCTTCAGTCATGGCTTCAACTGTCTTATTAATGAAGTGTGTACCTTGATCACTCATAAGGACCTTAGGGCATCCAAAATCGGTTATTATGTCATCAAATATTAAACGTGCAGTTGTAGTTACACTACAGTCCTTGACTGCTCTTGCTTCGTCCCATCTATTCAGGTATTCTATCGCAGTGATAATATACCTTGATCCTGTGCGCTTTCCTGGTGGGTTTATAGGTCCAACGAAGTAAATGGCCCATTTTTCAAATGCCTGCATGGTCATCTGCAGTGTTAATGGCATCTCATCTCTTCGGGATGGTTTTCCAACTCGCTAGCATACATCGCATGCTCTGGTATATTCTTTAGCATCTCTATGTAACGTAGGCCACCAAAGGCTAGCTCGCAGAACCTTCTGCGTAGTTGTTTTCCCTATGTAATTTCCTCCTGCGATGCCTTCATGAGCTTCTGCGAGGATCATCGAGTGCTCTGTTTCCATAACGCATCTTCTTAGTATCTCATCAGGTCCTATTTTATATAGCTAACTAACTATCAGTGAAAAATCTGCAGTGCACACCACTAGTTGTTTTTTCTGGGAGATTGTATACTCACTCAGAGCCATTTCTGTTGACAGGAACATGACTATGTCTGTGAAGTGGTCATCAATCTTTCTAATGGTGAGAATTTTTGCATCTGGTAATGTATCCTCTAGACTGGTAGGTTCTTCGCCATGTTCCAACCTCAACAGGTGGTTTGGGCCCTTATTCATTTTTCCTGGCTTAACTATGATCTCAAAATCATACTCTTGAAATAGTAGAAGCCATCTGCAGATTCACCCCCCTAACACTGGCTTGTTGACTAGGTACTTCAGTTTGGAGTGATCAGTAAACATTTTAAAGTGTCCTCCTAACAAGTAGTGGCATAATTTTTGCAACGCATGCACCATGGCTAGTCCCTCTCTCTCTGTAGTGGTGTAATTAACTTCAGTTGTGGACAGCTTCCTGCTGGAAAATGCTAATGGATGATCAATGTCCCCTTCTCCAGGTTGTGCCAGTACTTCTCCTAATGCAATGGAAGATGCATCAACATGCACATGAAATTCCTTGCTCCAGTCTGGAAAGACTAGAATAGGCGCAGTTACCATCTTTTGTTTCAGTGTGTCGAAAGTCTGTTGGCATTCTTCTGTCCAACTGAACTGACAGTCTTTATTTAATAAATTCTCCATTGGCGCAGTAATCTAAGCATATCCTTTGATAAATTTCCTGTAATAGCCAGTATGTCTTGGCTAGTGCCCAGTTGTTTGACTGAAGTAAGTGGTGGAAAATCAACTATAATTGCAATCTTGGATGGATCCACCAACAACCCTTGCTTGCATACAATATGACCTAATAATACTCCAAATGGTGAGAAGAAGATTCATTTCTTCAAATTCAAAGCAATTTGACACTGCCTGCATTTATCCAGCATTAGCCTTAGACATTCAATATGATTTTTCAACAAACTAAAAACAGTCCAGTCATCAAAGTATGCTTCTAAAAACTTATGAAAAAATTCTTTGAACGCTTCAACCACCACCTTGGAAAAGATGGTTGGGGCATTATTCAATCCAAATGGCATTAATGTATATTGGTAGGATCCCCACTCTGTGGAAATCGTAGTATTATGGCGGTCCTCCTTGGTGATGTGGATCTGATGGTATTTTGAAAACCCATCTGTAAAATAATATAATTCTTGGCCTCCCACATTATCCAACACTTCGTCTGTGAATGGTGTAGGGAAAGGATCATGTAGACAAGCATCATTCAGCTTCCTGAGATCTACACAAATCCTGATCTCACATGTCTTCTTATCTTGCACTACCATGGGGCTAATCCACTCTGACTCTTTGACAGGTTCAATAATCCCTGCTTCCAGCATTCTGTCGAGCTCAATCTTCACTTTTTCCTTATATTTCGGGTTCAGTCTGTAGGGTCTTTGCTTGACTAGCTTTGCATCTATTTTAAAAGGTATTCTCATCTCTCCCATAGGTCCTTTGATACCTTTCATATCAGTGAACTTGGTCAGGAACAAGTCTTGATACTCGTGCAATAATTCTATGATTTTGTCAATGGTAGCAACGTCCCAGTAATCTCAGACATTGGAAAGATTTGGTGTCTCCTCTATCCCAATATTGACTTTCTTTATCTTTATTGATTGTTCAATGAATGGCAGTTCAACTCCTGGTCCTTCCACATCTCTCTAGCCTTTTGTTTCTGCGATATTCACCTTCCTTGGATCATTGTCTTCGTCGGCATTAATGTTGTAGCAGATTTGTAGTTTCTGGAGGGGCTCAGTCCATTCATCCTCTTCTTGCTCCAAAGGGAGGCCAGATGCCTCCTTAAATACTCTATGTCTCACCATCTGTAGTGCTCGATCTACTGAAGGAAATTCACTTTCAAACAAAAAGGTGGTTATAAAATTCTGGATCATACCTTCCCATTCTGAAGTGACAAGGCGCAGCTCTACTTGAAGGTACTAGCTAATCGGGGTGGTATGCAGCGTATTGACAAATCGGTGTACCCATTGTTCTCTACGAACGTCACTCCAGGCCTCTTCGCAGCTGTGTACGTGGTCCTTTGGGCAGCTTCGACCTGTGTATCTTACTTTGCAGCTTCCTACTTGTGCCAAAAACCGCGTTGTCATCAAAGTTCGACATTGTGTCCAGTCTGTGATGTTTCCCTTGTGCATTCCCCACCATTTTGTTGGTTTGGCTTTCATGGCCTCATCCATTTCCAACATCCTCGATTGTGTTGGTACACTTGTCTCAAATTCTGATAAGAAGTTCTCTAAAGGGTTCAACCCATCAAATGTGGGTAGATTACTCGTTGTTGTGCCAATCCAGCGAACTTCTCTGGTTAGCCTAGCACATATTCTTGTAGATACTTCGTACATCTGGTTCTGGCAGTTTTCCAATGCTTCTTCTGAGTCATATGAACAAGTGTTGTCACTTCGCCAGCTCAGATTCCCGTCAGTTGTAGGGTTGATATAATCTTGTTGTCTGGCTGTTAATTTGTAGATGTTTTCCATTTCAAATGTGTGGTGTTCTTCTCTGATAGGCTATGTATATCATGAAACCTCATCTGGATATAAAGGTGAAATGACCCTAAGGCCAACTTTCTCAAATGTCATGAGTATTTTCTCAAATGTCATGAGTCTATCTCATACTCTCCTATCTGAGAATTCAAGTGTAATTATTTATTTGTCCTTATCCTTTTTCCAATTTGGTGCACTGCCCTATTCAGTAAAGGGTCTATCTTTCCTAGCTCATACTGCTTGATTAAATCTTGTAATTTTTGTGCAACGCCTTTATCTTGAATCAACTTAACACAAGTGCACAAAAATTTCATGAGTTTGCTTACCTCTTTCCCTTATATTGGAGATGTAGATGGATCAAATGCCTGAGGCATGCCATATTCTTTGATTTCTGGTTGTCTCTTTGATGAAGATCCTTGACCTCTTTTGAACTCTTTTTTTGTCTCCTCGAATATCTATCTTTCTTTCTTAGCATCGAACACTAGGGTCTTTTCTGTAGCTTTCCTAAATCCATGGTCGTTTTCAATCTTTCCTTGGGCTTCTCTATCTTCTCCTGTAGTAGTGCCTCCTCGAGTGATAACAACGACTCTAGGGTCTTCTCCATAAGGTTCATCATATATCAGTTGTACTTGTGGGTTTTGCTAAGGTCCTCGTCTTTCTTGAAGTTTAGCCAATAGCATAGGGCATTCCTCTATGACATGCTCGAAGGAGTTACAGTAACTACAGGTTGTACAAGGATTCTGACAATCCCTTGTTAAATGTCTTGGCTACGCACAATTGTAATAGATTATTTGTCCTCAACCTCGGCCCATACCTCCTCCTCTTCCTCGTTTTCTGTATCCACCGCAAGAATTGAAGTTCCCTCTCCCCAAAGAGTTGTACTGCAGAGTGTTTCCTTCTTGTTGTACTTAGCCTTGAATCTTGTATATGTCTCTCGACCTTTCATGCATGATATCATAAGCTCTACAATCTTGATCATCGTGCCCCACTAATTTACATAATGTACAATACAAGTTTGTGGGTGTCTGAACATACTTCTGCATGTAGTAGCACTCACCTGGGCAATGCCTATTTTTGCATACATCGCACCAAGGCAGGTTAACTTGCTTCAAGGGGATCGGCACCCCTGAGGCCAAGTACTCATGAAATAAGGGATAGCGTTCCTTATCATGGCCTTCAGATCTACATCTTACACACCAAATATCTTCCCTTTTGTCTTTTCCCTTATCTTTCTTCATATCCTCGACCTGTAAAGACAAACTAGTTAGCTGGTTCATGATCTGGCTAATGCCCAAGCTAGATTCTCCCATCAGTGTTGATTCAAGCTTCATGGCGATCTCCAAAGCTTCTATTTTTGATGCAATCTTCTGCTACATCAGAGGGACTCTTATGTGTGGTAACAACGTAGCAATGAACCATTCTTTATTTTGTTCATCGGGGATCTGAAAAGTTAATCGGCCTGTCAGGGTCTTGAATCTCAGGTCGAACTCCCAAACTGGTTCTGCTACCCTTTGTTTAATCTATTTTAGTTATGTAATACATTGTGACTCTGACTTAGGTTTCTTAAACTCTGCAATCAACGCATTCTTGATTTCATTCAGGGGTTTAGGTTGTGCCAGTCCATGGACACTTTTCATGTACCTACTCAGTGTGCGGTCCCTTAGCGTTGTGTTGAACTGGGTTCTCTTGATGGTTTCATCGATGATAGTTTTAATGTTCCATATGGCTTCACACATAAACCAATGTTGATCTAGATCTTCAGATCCATCTCCTCTAAAGATAGGGAGTCTCATTTCATCTGCCATAGAGCTGACTAGGCTTCTTGTCTGAGTAGACGCTGAGCTACTAGTAACAGTACTCTGAAGATTCTAGCGGTTCTGACTACTCTGAAATCTAAGTACTTTTGGGACAACAGGAGGATTAACATTACTTACTTCAGTAGTCTATGCAGTTCTTGAGTTTTCTGGCTCGCTTTGGCATAGTTCTTCAACTTTCTTTTCTTCTGTTCTGGTGGGCTCTAGATGCTCTTCGTCGGTTAGATCTACCTCTTCTCCATTGTAGAAGCCCTCTTCTCTGTAGTTTTTATTAAACAAGTTCTCAAGGTGAACCCCTCAGAATACTTTTCCACTACGCGTGTGTCCTGCTTCTGTATCATTGTCGCTGTCCGAGATCTTGAACATTAGCCTTTTCTGGTTTGACCAATCTACTGTATCTTTAAGATGTGGTTTCATGAAAGAGAATCTTGATTCTTAGCTTCAGAAAGTGCAAAAATTTTCCTCTGGGTCCTTTGAAAAAGTATCTCTCGGCTTGGCTATACAATTATGTTCTGTCAACAGCAAACTCGGTGATATACCCTCCAATGGTACTATCAAACCAATGATCTACTACTCTGGATACAGCGTTGTCAATTCTCTTGACCTTCTAGATCAACGTCAATGTCCAAACCACAGGAGGTCTAGATCTTATCTCAAACTATGTGTTGGCTAACCTAGCCAACCACTCGTGTAGCTCCTGATGGGTTCCTCCAAAGAAGATCTCGTGAATGTCAGTGAAGATGTATCTTTGTAACCAATCTTTAGTACTTAGTTTAGGGTTCTTGTTCTGGGCTTCAGCGAAGTCCTTCTCTTGATCCTCTATCCACTTATGAATCTCTGTCTTCGATGGGAACCACCTTGACATTCCCTTAAAAATATTCATGTCCTGGCAAAGGAACCATTTGTTGCCACAGGGGTAGACCCAGGTTTCACTCCAAGAGTGCACCAACAAGCCCTAGCTACTGGCCCTTTCGGCAACACCTGTGAAGCAGATGCAGTCTCACCTGAAGCAGCGATGAGGGGGTTGCAGGACAGAGATGTCTACAACTAGGGGAATATCAAGTGGATCTTGTATAACAGCAATCACAGTATTCATATATCACTTATCAGCAAGATCTACTCTGCGCAGATATAAATCTTGATCTAACATAGTAATGCAAATAACAGTATAATAATGACAGAGATTAAAGCATCAATCACTCACACAACACAAAATATACGTGGTTCACCCTCTCTCTAGGGATACATCCACATAACTATGCTTATGATATATTAAGATAAAGCTTATAGTTCAAATCTGTGCTCTTGGCCAGCAGATCCTCTCTCTTCTTCTATCTTTCTCTCCCCCTTCTTGCGCACCCAACGGCAGGATCTGATCTTCACACCCAATTGAATATCTTACAATACCAGAAGGCTCTCACCCTCAACACTTCTCTCTCCCAATACAATGACCTCTCACCACAACAATAGAGCTAAATCAATAACAATATCATCATCCCCCAACCCAGGTCCTCTTGACCTTTATTTATACATTTACAATACCTCTCTGACAGCCTTAGGTCAAACCCTAGGTGTCAAAGCCCTAATTACCAAAGCCCTAGGTGTCTAAAACCCTAGGTTAAATTGATCCACTTTTTCGGACTTCGCCAGCCTGTCTTTCCTTCCTTCTCGTGCAGTGCTCCAAAGCATCCAATGGTGGATTTTTCCCAATTCCTGAGTCGATCTCGGTCCATATTCCTTGCTGATCTGTCATCCTCGACCTCCTCATCCAATGACTTGCTTTTCCGCACTTCGCTCCATCTTTTCTACTCTTTTTCTCACTTCGACCGAGTGACAGTCACTGTGTCTCCTGCGAAGTTCACTTTTTACCTTTTCTTCCTTGTTCTTTGTTTCCTTTCATAACCAAGGGCCAACAGTGTTTATGTAGATTTAAGCAAAGATTCTCTTGGGTGCATTGCATTTAAAAGTGGTAACCAAACACTAGATTCAATCACTAGATTACATAAACATTGTGTTTCATTGCAAAATTTGCTTTGAGCATTGTCATGTGATGTCTTCCTCTAAGAAGGCAAAGTCTTCTCTAGCTCCAAAACAAAAACTTGAATGTAGACCTCTTAGTGCACATATTTGAAGATGAACAACCATAGGGTATAGTCAAAAAATACTACACAGAGCTTTGAACATATTGCTTCAAAAACTACAATTACTCTAATGCCTAACCTACTTCTACAATGACGACAATTTCTCTAATTCCTAACTTACTCCAACAATGGCAATTTCTCCAATGCTTGGGAGTAATGGAAACCATTATCATAACCATATTTTAGTGAATAACCACAAAACAAATTTTATTTAAAAAATTTATATGAAAATGATTCACTATGTAAATTGTTTTTCTCTACTCAAAATTCCCTAAGTCATCTATCAAATTGACTCCAACAAAGAGAAAACAGTTGGAAAATCAATCTTGGAAAGATAGATTTCATTTAAATCAATGGCACTAATAAATTCTATCGAATAAATTGCGCTAAATATTAAATCAATGGCACCAAACATAATTCTCTATATTTACCATTATAGTGTGAAAATTTATAATGCTTTGTTTTCCCCTCTGGTTTGGTTTTGATGTATTTATGTAGGCTATTGCGAAATTTGAGAACGAAATGTTACTCTGAGTCCTTGATACCCAACTTTGCATGCAAGGTATGGAAGATGTTGGTGTACTTCGACACTATGCTTTCATTGGGAAGAGGACGTTTATAGTTTTGTGAAGTCTTTGGCAAGGTGTAAATTCACTTTGGACATGAAAACTCAAGGTTTAATTTCCACTACAAAGAAAAAGGTTCACCCGAAGGAAGGAATTCCCTTAGATCATCAATGATTGTGTTTTTCTTAAGCAATTAGAAGATCACTATTTACTATGTGAATATAATTTTAGAAAGAAGTTGACCTTACACTTTGGTGCTCGCTTGCGTAGAGGCACCAAAAACAAAGGGGAAAGCTCCACCACTAATATTCCAAACCCTCCCACTATGACTAAGGTTATCAAGGATAAAACTCCTACTTTCAAGGAAATTTTCCTTCATTTGGGGAAAGCTTGGGGCAATTCCCAACCTATTCCTAGCCTCACTCCACCCAACTCCTCAATACTAGAAGTGATCGTGTTAACCCCAACTCTTAAACTTGAATTATCACGGGTTAATACGAAGGAGTATTTTATCGCTCATGGATTATTTTCTTGCTCACATGCAAAAGGATTTTTCATTATAGACTTATTTCCCAAGTCGAACAAAGCACAAGTTGTCAGCAAAAGGCTTTGGTTTCTAGATGGCTTTACATTTTTATGAAACTTTGGAAAACTTGGTTCAAGCTATATACATAAGCTCTACTAGTGATTCCAATATGGGTCAAAATACCTAATCTCCATTTGGAATATTGAAGTTAGAGGGGGAGTAATTTCTTTCTCACATGCAAAATACTTTTTCACAATGGAGTTATTTTCCAAGTCAAACAAAGTACAAGTTGTTGGCAAATAGCTTTGGTTTCTAGATGGATTTGCATTATTTATGAAACTCTCGCAACCTTGTTTCAACCTGTATACATAAGCTCTATTAGCGGTCCCAATATGGGTCAAAATCCTTAACCTTCATTTGGAATGTTGAAGTTATGAGACCTTAACAAATGTTGGAAATTATTTTGGCTATGTCCATAATCATAGGCCACATAACCTTATGTGCACGTTTTTACTACCTACACCATGATATCTATTTATGTAATTTAGGAAAACTTTCTCTTGAGCATTTTGTGTTGAAAAGTGGCAACTAAATACTTTACTCAACCTTTAGATTGTAAAAAAATAATGCATTTTTCTACAAAATTTGTTATGACCATGGTCACATGGTAGCTTATTTCCCAAAGGCAAAGTCTTCTTTGGCTCCAAAAGGAAAAGCTCAAAAGAATTCTTAGTGGAAGACTAGAGGATGGTAGAAACAATTTTTGAATATATTATGTCTTTGTTTTGAGACAAGAAGATGGACAACCATTGAATAGAGCCAAATAAGACTCCACGAGACTCTGAACCGACTCCTCAACAACTACAATTGCTCAGACACTTGAGAGTGGTGGGAAAGCCACTATTATAGCCATATTCCAGTGAAAAATTCCCTCTCATTATGTCCCAAGCACAAAACTCCCTCTAGAACAATAAATAAGAGAGATGAATTAAATTTCTCCATTCATGAAATGGATTTTGTTTGTTGTCTTGAGTGGTTACAATTGATTATGCCAAATACTCCAGTAATCCACTCTTATTTATGGTTTGATCAAAATTAAGAAAAATACCAAAAAATTAGTAAAAATGAAGATTTATGGTCTGGTGCTTTTGACTATAGGAAGTGTCTCCACTTTTTTAAATATATTAAATAAAAATGTGGTTTTGTTTGGCATAGTAACCAATCATGAATAAAAGGTAAATTTAATTTGTTACATGGAATAGGATTTAATTTAGCTAATCATTCAAATTGTTTTGAATCATAAGCTTCCATAAAGTTGTGCGTTCAACTCTACTCGACACACTATGAATAAAGTTGTGAGTTCAACTCTACTCGACACACTATGAAGAACTTCCATGTTGTCACCACCAATTTGATCCACTAATAACATGATGATAAATCTTATGTTGAACAAATAATACAACTACAACTAAAATGACCCCCAAGTGACTATAAGTCTGTCATTATGCCGAAGGCGTTCTTTTAAGGGATAGTTCAATGTTTGTCTGTAGTGTTAGCACTTTGTAATTTTCCCAAGGTTGTAGAGGCAATCACAGAGGCAACATCAAAACCACTTTGAGTCTTGGATCTAGCCCTCCAAGACTCAGAGAGGGATCTCTCTGTTTGATATAGATTTGTTTGAATAGATATTAGGCTAGCTGATGAGTTCAGAGTTTGGATTTTAGATTTGAGGTGTTTGGCTAGAAAGACTGCTTTAGAATCCCATTGGGCTATGGGGTCTGTGACAAGTTTGAAATCAAACGCAAATACAAGGTATTTCCACAAGGCAAGTTAATGCAAACGTTGGATCCTTTTAAAGTAAAGAGGTGTACAACAGAAGCAGAGGAGATGGTCAATCACAATAACAAATCATTGAAGAATTTCGTCATTGTAATATTAGAAGAAAACATTAAGATTTTAAAAGCTTGACATAGAGTATCGAAGATAAATGATGTGCTAAATATCCTTTTAGAAACCAGAGAAATAAAACATAATGATGACTGAGTAGAATCACATTTGACGAAGAAAGAAGACTTCACCAATCGTCAACACGCAGGGATCCTGTGAAAAAGTCCCTTTCATTGCTGATGAATTTGAAAAATATTACAGAGAACCGCCTCCCTGGGCCACAAGAATCAACCACCATTTTGCATTAAGATCACATAATAAATAGGAGAGATCCCCCATCAAGTTTTAGGAAGTCATATTTAACCGCCTCGACCAAAAATAGCAACAAATCCCCAAAAATCCTAAATTGTCCGCCATGAAAGACGGGCCGAATTTCTGCAAAAAAGGGGTTCGCTCATACATTTGTTTCTCTTTAATTCTGAAACCCGGGAAACAACTGAAGGTGGTTATTGTATATGAGTATGTTGCGGAAAAAAACCTCTTTTGGTTTCTCCAAATTCACCTCCAGCTTGCCGAAACAGCTCCCACAAAATCAGGGTTGAAACATAAAGAACCAAAAATCCGAAAAATGAAGCTAAAAGATAGCTTCGATTCTCCCAGATGGTGGCACCTGTGCAAAAACTGAGAGAGATTTATTTTCTTCATCCTGTTACAGAGAAAAACCTCTCTCTGTTTTCCAAAATTCATTTTCGTCTTCTTGGAATACTTCCCGGAAAAAAACTGGTCAAAATGGCAAAAATGGCAGTTTTGAGTTTTTGGGGGAGGGCGGTTTTTTGGGGGAAAGGTGGTATTCCGGACCCCCCCTGAAGGTGGTAAGTGGTATTGGGAGGGGAGGCTCTGAAATCACCTGGAGGTGACAAGTGTCCCTCCCAATACCACTTATCGGGACCTCCCCCCCTCCGTTAAAGTTCGAAAAGCACGGGGGGTCCAGAATTTTTTATGTCTGTGGATTAAATTTTGGGGATGTGTGAAGGTAAAGTTGCAGGTGGGTAGAACTTAAGATAAATGTTTTAGCTTTGTTTTTAATTTCATTTATTACATTTTTCATTTACATGTTTTGTTTTTGTTTATTTTAATTTTGTTTTATTATATTATATGTGTTTTGACTTTTAATTTTTTATTGTATTGTTTTTATATGTTTTACATGTTTGCATTTATTTGTATTTTATTATTATTATTTTTTTTTACTTTATTTGTTTTATTCTTATTATATTTTGTTTAATTTTTATTACATATGTTTTATATGTGGTTAATTATATATGTTTTTTAATATTAATTGTTTTTTATTATTTTATTTATTTTATTTTTTATATGTTTTATTGTTAATATTATTATATTGTTTTTATTTTTTGATTAATGTTTATTCTAACAAAATAACCTAATTATTAACAACTAAATTAACTATTAATCATTAATTAATTAATTAATGATTAATTTTTTATTAACAAGTCTAGTATAAATCTAACTATACTAAATTTAATTATTGGTATTATAAACCTATTGATTTTTCTTTTAACCTAAGTTTGTTTATTCATGTAGGGATAAGTGGTGGGAGAGATGTGACCAATGGGTTAAAAGGACAAGGCATGGAGGTGACTGAAGGATGCAGCAGGGTGATGAAGGATCAGGCGAAAATGGATGGAGGAGAAATGGAAACAACCGAGAGACCAGCAAACCAAGAACTTCATCATGAGACCCACAAATGATATCTGAATCATCAGATCTCCTATAATTATAGGACCCTAACATAGGCTCCACCTGGGGATGGCAGCTCTTTCAGGAGGTGTCAAGAACCATTGAACTCTGAACATGCAGACCGATGCTTTATTCATTGGGTTGATCCCAAAATATTTCTGCAACCTATACATGTTTTGATCTTTCCACTGAAACCAAACCAAAATGAACATTGTTGAAAGAAATATGCTCGGAATGTTGAGCTTATTCACATTCTCCTACCTACCCTATACTGTTGAAAATCATGCTAAATCAAATAATACAAAAATACCAATGAAGCCAATCAAGTAACTACTGAGACCAGTGAACTGCTTGACTGCTTGTTAGCAAAGTAAAAAAGGCAACTTGACCTTTTGTCCATAGATTCAAAATTGCAAAGTGTAGTGGCCACTGTTGAAAACATGATTGATCTTTACAACAGAGACCTCGACAATACTGAAGAACAAAAGTAATGTAGGAGATAGATTGGGGCTCTGCAATGAAAAATTTCTCCATATAGGTTGCTATAGGATCAAGGTAGAACTGACCTATTACTGGATATTCAAATTTAACCAACTCAACTTCATGATTTGATGTTGTAGTTATGCTATTTGCATCTTCATGCACTTCCTGACATGGCTCCAGCTTTTCTGATGGGATTTGTAATGTGACTTATGCCAAAAAAGACAATGAATTTGTCTGCCTGATCATTTCAATATCATAACAGCTTTTTATCCCATTGTTGGATGATGGAAAATGGCTTTGACAACACAAGTCATCCAACACATAAAATATTGGATCCTGTAGAAATTGAAATGACTACTACAATGGTTCCACTAAAACTTCTTGATTCTCTGTGTTTTTATCCTTTAGCATATACTCAAGATTCTTTTTCAAAAACTGAAATGAATTAAAGCATAATGGTACAGAGTTATTTTGGGTTAACTCATAATTTGTCTCAGGCTTTAAGCTTTCATCTGGAATTTGGAAATCAAAGTAGGTCAAGGGCTGCAATTCTGGGTTTAGAACAACCTCCATATCAGCAGTGGCATCTTCACATAGTTGATCAGAGAAATCTCCCTCTCTACTATTGACAACTTGCTTACAATTTCTTCTCAAAAATGGAAAAGAAGAGAAACATAAGGGTTGAGTGTTTCCACTTACTCTGAGATTTTCTGCACTTTGATCATTGCTGTCATAATTTCCATGTACAGATTGATTGTTCTGCTGGGATTGCAAAATATCTTCTTCCTCCCAATCATATGTGGTTGATTGTTTCGAGTAGTCAACATCCTTTTCAGCCTCATAATCATCATTATGCTAATCACATTTGGGTAGATTGTCCAGGTAAGAATTGTCATCCAACATGCACATCCTATCAATCGGTAGTTCCTCTGCAAGTTTAGATGGAACATCATTTTCGACTATATTGTGAATTGAATACATGAAAGAATCATTATCCAAACCATGGTACCAAGGGTGAGCTGCAAAATGTTTGGGAACAATGACCTTTCCTTTCTCTGAAATCAATGGAACATGATGTCTTTGAACATCAAGTTTTTCTCTTATGCTAATCTTCTGCAACATCTCTCTTACAGTGTTGGCCATAACATCTATTTTCACTTCTAAAGATGTCATTCATTCCTTTTATATTCTATCTTTCTCTTATGCCTTTAACTTTGCCTTTCGGTTCAACAAGTTAGCTTCCACATCAACTGCAACCTTTTGCATTTCTTCAAGTGTTACAGTGTTCATTTCTCTTAATTGGAATGCCATCTCAGGATCGAAGGCATCTGGGAAATGCAAGTGAGTTGATCCTAGGGGTGCTCTTATATCAGCAGGCATTGCATGATATATCTTATTGAACCTTGCTGAAAACTGAGGTAATGTCTCCCCTGGTCATCTTTTCAAATGGTCATATTCTTCTAGGATGAGAAAGACATTTCTCATGATCACCCATCGATCTAGGAAAATTTTTGCAAACTGATGGAAACTGCTATTGCTTGCATCTGGAAGATTATTAAACCAATTCTTGACTTTAACTTGCAATGATAGGGCAAAAATTTTGATGCAAACATCATCATCTTCTACCTCAAATAGATCAAGAAAATCCTCAAGATTTTGAATATGCTTTTCAATAGTGATCTTCACATTTTCTCCATCACACATGGGAAAATTATTGATGTAATTGACAGGGAGGTCATGGAGAAAAGGAGGCAAATGTAGAGGCTTGTATCTGTCTGGGATTTTTGCAGGTACAGGAGGTGAAGCAAGAGGCTTACAACCATCTGGAGGTTTAGCAAGAGGAGGAGATAAAGCAGGAGGCTTATGTCTCACTAGGATTTCTACAGGTGCATCAGTATGTACATGATCTACAATTTGGGGCTTGGTCTCTTGAGGCTCATCAATTAGCAGGTGGTCAATGTAATCTTCAGCAATGTACTTTTGATCAAGCTTAGAATAATATAGAACAAAATTACATCTAAAACCATAGATGTCTTGAATGCAATTTGGATTTGAATACCTGTTCTTTCTAGGTTGTTTGGTCATGCTTCGGGTTCTTCCTCTAGTGGAGTCTTCGAATTGGAACTGATCTAGAGATTGGAGTCATCAGGTGAATGATCTCAGCCTTCTTGTGTCTGCTCACTTTCCACCATCAGTGATCAGATCTAGAACTTGAAGTGCAATACTGGGGAAAGTTCCCTAGTATGGTCGCCATTCTGTTAGCACTCTGTAATTTTCCCAAGGCTGTAGAGGCAGTCATAGAGGAAACATCAAAACCACTTCTAGTCTTGGATCTAGCCCTCCAAGACTCGGAGAGGGATCTCTCTGTTTGATATAGATTTGTTTGAATAGATATTAGGCTAGATGACGAGTTCAGAGTTTGGATTTTAGATTTGAGGTGTTTGGTTGGAAAGACTGCTTTAGAATCTCATTGGGCTATGTGGTCTGTGACAAGTTTGAAATCAAACGCAGATACAAGGTATTTCCACAGGGAAAGTTAATGCAAACGTTGGATCATTTTAAAGTAAAGAGGTGTACAACAGAAGTAGAGGAGATGGTCAATCACAATAACAAAGCATTGAATAATTTCGTCATTGTAATATCGAAAGAAAACATTAAGATTTTAAAAGCTCGACACAGAGTATCAAAGATAAATTTTGTGCTAAATCTCCTTTTAAAAATCAGAGAAATAAAACATAATGATGACTGACTAGAATCACATTCGACGAAGAAATAAGACTTCACCAATCATCAACACGCAAGAATCCTGTGAAAAAGTCCCTTCATTGTTGATGAATTTGAAAAATATTACAAAGAAACACCTCCCCAAGCCGCAAGAATCAACCACCATTTTGCATTAATATCACATCAATAAATAGGAGAGATCCCCCATCAATTTTAGGAAGTCGGATTTAACCGCCTCGGCCAAAAATAGCAACAGATCCCCAAAAATCATGAATTGTCCGCCATGAAAGATGGGTCGAATTTATGCAAAAAAGGGGTCCACTCAGACATTTGTTTCTCTTTAAGGATGACACCTGGGGAAAAAAGTAAGGAGTTTATTTTAGATGAGTATGTTTCAGACAAAAACCTCTTTTGTTTTCGCCTCCATCTCGTCGAAATAGATCTCGCAAAATCAGGGTTGAAACAGAAAGAACCAGAAATCTGAAAAATGAGGCTGAAAGATAGCTTTGATTATCCCATATGGTGGCACCTGTGCAAAAACTGAGAGAGGTTTTTGTTCTTCATCCCGTTGTGGGAAAAACCCTCTCTCAGTTTTCAAAAATTCGTTTTTTTTTGCTTGGAATACTTCCCGGAAAAAAACTGTTCAAAATGGAAAAAATGGCGGTTTTGAGTTTTTGGGGGAGGGCGGTTTTTTGGGGGAAAGGTGGTATTCCGAACCCCCCCTGATGTGGTAAGTGGTATTGGGACGAGGGGGTCAGAAATCACCCAGAGGTGACAAGTGTCTCTCTCAATACCACTTATCGTACCCCCCTCCCCCCTCCGATAAAGTTTGAAAAACACGGGGGGTCCGAAATTTTTTATGTCCGTGGATTAAATTTTGGGGATGTGTGAAGGTAAAGTTGCGGGTGGGTAGAACTTAGGATAAATGTTTTGGTTTTGTTTTTAATTTTATTTATTACATTTTTTTGTTTACGTGTTTTGTTTTTGTTTATTTTAATTTTGTTTTATTATATTTTGTGTTTTGACTTTTAATTTTTTATTGTATTGTTTTTATGTGATTTACATGTTTGCATTTATTTGTGTTTTATTATTATTATTATTATTATTATTACTTTATTTGTTTTATTCTTATTATATTCTGTTTAATTTTTATTACATATGTTTTATATGTGGTTAATTATATATGTTTTTTAATATTAATTGTTTTTTATTATTTTATTTATTTTATTTTTTATATGTTTTATTGTAACTCTTATTATATTGTTTTTATTTTTTGATTAATGTTTATTCTAACAAAATAACCTAATTATTAACAATTAAATTAACTATTAATCATTAATTAATTAATTAATTAATGATTTTTTTTATTAACAAGTCTAGCATAAATCTAACTATACTAAATTTAATTACTGACATTATAAACCTATTGATTTTTCTTTTAACCTAAGTTTGTTTAATCATGTAGGGATAAGTGGTGGGCGAGATGTGGCCAATGGTATAAAAGGACAAGGCACGGAGGTGACTGAAGGATGCAGCAGGGTGATGAAGGATCAGGCGAAAATGGATGGAGGAGAAATGGAAACAACCGAGAGACCAACAAACCAAGAACTTCATCGTGAGACCCACAAATGATATCTAAATCATCAGATATCTTATAATTATAGGACCCTAACATGTAGACTATTAAATTCTCTACCTTTCGTCATCTGCCTGTAACTTATTAAATCCTTCCACATATCTGCCACATTTCATCTATTTCATTTTCTCGTTTTAATGTTCTGCGATCTGTGTGAGTTTGTCCCATCTTAAATGCAGTGTGTTAAACCAATTCCGCTTGCAGTGTGTCCTTGTAATAACTGAGACCCCTCCTACATTTATTGAAGGCGACATTTTTGTACCCAACACACCATGGGCAGGGGAGGTTGGCACACTACCTGCGCAGGTCGGGGAGGTCGGCACACTACCTGTGCAATCAAGGTCATTTTTCTTTATGTGCACCAGCTTCCCCATTGCAAATTCTATAAGAAGTGTTCTCAACATCTCTCGTGGGAATCCTCTCCTGCCTGCTCCAAATGGAATCCACTCAAAGTTTTTAATTTTTTTATCCAAACAACTACCTTGCATGAATCTCTGTCACGAAATTTTTTGGATCCTCCCATGACTTTGGGTTCCTTCCTATTGCCCAAAGGTTCACCAAAATGTGAGTGTTTTTGTTGATTTCATATCCCAACAAATTTCAGGCTTCCACAGAAAAGTGGGGAAGGGAAAGCGGCTTCAGACGGTGGAGTCTAAGAGTTTCTTTCACCACAACTTGTAAATAAACTAGACAAGGAAGACCATATTCACGCGCCATGCGCTCCATTCCAACTACACGTTTCATCTCGTCTTGAAGTTTCTTCAGCACTGGAGGGTTCTTGAACAATTCAGACATTGTGCTGACAACTCTGGTGCTCACGTGAGTTTTCTTGTCATCCTATGTCCTAGCCAAGCCAAAATCTACTATCTTAGGGTTCAGAGAGTCATCCACCAAATGTTATTGGCTTTGATATCTCGATGAATTATCTGTATCGGCCTCCTCGTGAATGTAATTGAGTCCACGTGTGATGCCAATACAAATATTGCATCGAGTAGGAAAATTCAGTTGTATCTGAGATTTCTTATTACCTCCAACATACATGACACAAGAGTTTTTGTTGTTATGTGGTGAATGAGTAGAACATGAAATTTTCAGTGCAGAAGAACACACTTCTATATACATAATTACCTAATAAAGATTTATCAAGACTCTTGTTCGTGAAGCACTCATAGACCAAGAGAGGATCATTTGCTTCTAAACAACATCCATTCAACTTTACAAGGTTCCTATGTTGCATTGCAGATATTACAACTACTTCATTTATGAACTCGTGTTTTCCTTGTCTAGACTCAAAAGAGAGTTGCTTCACTGCGACCATTTCACCATATGAAAGATTGACCTATTTTAATGCCACAATTTAGAATGATTGTAGTCAGACAAAGTTTAGAGAAAACATAGACAATACAGGAAGAAATAATAATTGTCAACACAATTCAATTGCAATACACAGTTTCAAACAATAAAAATAAAAAGTGCAAAAGATGGATAGAGAATTAACACAACTTATAAACTGCACCATATCCTCCCTTTCCTAACTTATTCTCTCTACTAAAATCTCATGTTGCAATTTTCATATCCGCATAGCTGAAAAAAATTCACTTTTGAATAGATATCGTTTATTGCTTAAAGAAAGAAGAAGTCATCATTGAGATAGAAACACATGTTTTGGGAAGATATATATCTAGTTCATTGAGGGTTCTACAATGACAACCTTCGTATGTTTTGCAATCATTTCAACGGGTGCAACAACCGAGAAACATTCCACAAATGTTCACGGTCAAGGCGGGCCTTTGCACACAGAGTGTCGCATGTCCACATGCAACACCACATGGATCGCTTGAGGTAAGTCACGGAGTCAGATTGTAATCAAAGGTTGAGTTTGTTATGGATATAAAAGTGGTAGTTCTTAACTGAGTAAATTTGAATATTAATTACTCATAAAATATTTTCTCTAATAATCCAAAGATTTTAAATAAAAAATTAAGAACCATCTATACCCACATTTCTCATCCCTTCGCACCTTTGCCATCGTGCTAACCATGGTAATGACAAACGGTCGGTTTTTTCATCTTGTGATGACTCTTTTTTCTGGTTCATTATAGCTTTACCGAAAGCTTTGTATTAATGGGTGGGTGGGTAGTGCGCCCCCCTCACTGCGCATAAATCCTTATCTCCACCTTTTCAAAGTGACGAGGAGAACACTAAATTATTTTTTATTTATTATCAAAAAATTAATTAATAATGAATAAATTAAATCGATTTTTTAAAATTATTTTTCATTTATTATTTAAAAAATCCATTATAAATAAATCAAATTGATACTAATACCTATTAATATAATAATTTTAAATCTACTTTACCTTTGAAACATATCTAATACTCAATTAATTTCAATAAAGTTTAATATAATACTTTTAATACATAATTTTATTTTACCTCTATCAAGTGCATAAGCGAGTGGATATCATTAAATCTCAATATAATAATTTTAATACATAATTTCTTATATCCCCTGCAACGTTAAATTTAATATATTGTTTTCCATAGAAAAAAGCGTAATTTTATTCATCCGGAGAGACGAAATTACATTTTGTAGATGCTACCATGGTAGCATCGACGCTTGACCGTATGACTGTCCAAACAAAGCCATGAGAATTGGCCTTTGTAGGGATGTACATAAGTGTGAGCAGAAGGATATAAGGAGACATGTTCTGTGATTTTTAAAAATCAACACAGAAGACTCACAAAATTTACAAAAGACCTGACCGTAGGAAAATATATCTATCAACCAATACAAGTGTACCGAGGTATAAGTAAAAAGTATTACTGAAGTATATATTTAGCTTTCCTTGGTTATGGTAAATACACTGATTGTTGAAATAGATGAGGAAAAATTGTGATATATAGACCGCCAAATGAAGAATATGTGTATTAGAACTGTGCATTTCACATAGCCTCTATAAAGGGGTGATGGTAGTAAGCATAATATTCCCCTCCATTGTTTGTTGTAATGTGCCACTGTCCAAAATGTAGCAGTAGTCCTTCTTTTGATAGTGTATCTGCTACCATATTTCAGTCCCTGTAAACATGATTTAATATTGTTGAGTCAAAAGTGTTCAGAATGTTGTAAATATCTTCCAATATGGGGGAAATTAAGATGTTGAGACATGATTGGGTCTTTTGTACCCATTTAATGACATTCATAGAGTCCCCAAATATTTGTATGGTTTTTACCCCCTTTTCACCTGCAAACAGAAGTAGTAGCTTTATTTCCATGAGCTCAACATAGTTATTGGATCCCTATCCTAGCCTCATTTTGATTTGGAAGAAGTGGTTTTATGAAAGGTAGAGTGTTGCCCCTCCTCCACAAATATGATTATGAGAGGCTCCATCAAAGAAATCCCAAGGAGTCAAAGAATTATGGCTCCCTAACTCGTGTTGTTGGAGCATCTTTCACCTATAGAAAGTGAGACAAGATCGAAAGACTTTGAGCAACTGTGATTTCAGGGACAACGGGTTTTTCTTTAAAGATAAACAACTTGTGGGCCAGCCAGATCCCCCAACAAACCAGTAGAGGTAGGGCCTTTATTTTCCTATAAGAATGTTATTGGGTCCAATTTTGCCAAGCCTGTTTGATGGAAGGGCCTTCCCAGTAAACGTTTTGGTCTAGGGCATCAGAGAGATTCGACCATATTTTTTGTGTGAAGATGCACGAAATGAAGAGGTGAGGGGAAGATTCATTTTCCTATTTCCATAATGGGCACCAGCTGAGCCCTTCTATCTTCCTTTTCTTCATATATTCCCATGTGGGAACCTTGTCATATATGGCCACCCACATAAAAAAAAATTCACTGAGAGGGAATTTTATTTTCCATAGTATGCACCACCACCAACTAGGCTCTTGTTGTTGTAAATTTACATTGAGTGCAATATATCCTAGCCTTGGTGTATACTCCCCATGTGAGGCATCTTGCCAAACTAATTCATCTTCTTGATCTGAAAGTCTGATATGACTGGCCCTTAGGGCCAAAATATAGTTATCCCAAAAATGGCATCATTTCCTTCCAGTCCCAATGAGTCAATATTTTTCCAGCCTCGTTGTCATATAGAGGATGAGTTTAGATCTGAGACTTGGGCCAAGCAGAAAATGTCATGTAGATGAAGTTGGTTAATTAAATCGATTGGAAGAATATGGGATATTCAACTTCTAGGCCAAGGGTCTGCATCGATTCGGACTTGGTTCCCTCTTCCAATTCTCCATGCCAAGCCATCTCCAATCACCGAAAATGAAGAAACCAGAGCTTTCCAAATAATAGAACAGTTTGGGAATTTTCAGACAGGCTTTCTTATCTAGTCCTCAATCGAGTCTAACCTTATATATTTTTGGATAACCACTGTGATCCATAAACAGGATGTTTCAATAAGTCTCCAAACTATTTTTTCTTCTAGAGACTTGGAGAAAAGGAAGACATTTTTTAGGCCCCGTCCACCTAGTTCCTTAGGCTGAGCTAATCACTCCCATTTTTTCCAAGGTGGAGTGTAATGTTCCATTGATCCAGACCAAATAAATCTTGTGCATATGTGCCTAGCCTTATCCAATACTCCTTTTGGGATCCATGCCAATGACATCCAATAGACAGGTATAACCTCCAATACATATTTTGTCAGTGTTAATCTTCCTGCCCTGGACAACCACTGGTAGCTCCAGATATTTAGTCTTTTCTCCAATTTTTCTATCAGCCACCTCCAATCCTCCTTTCGATAGTTGTTCGGATTTAACTGAAATCCCAGATACTTTATACCATTTGAGATGTCCTATATAGGGTATGGAAAGTAGCTACCATAGCCATCCATTTCATTTTCATCCAATCCCATGATTGATATGGTAGACTTTTGTAAGTTTATTTGCATCTTCGTTGTCGATCTGAAGAGGCTTAATATTTCCTCAAGCTTCTCGGCATCATGTTCCCGTCCACTATAAAATATTATCACAATGTCAAAAAATAGTAAATGTGTGATTTTGTGATCTGGGGCGATCTATGTGCCTTGGAAATCCCCTGTGTTTACAGTCATTTCTATAGCTCTGCTTAAACTTTGTGCAACAAGTAGAAAGAGTAGGGGGGATAGTGGGCATCCTTGACATAGACCCCTTTTTACGGAGAAAAATTGGGAGGCCATCCCATTTATAAAAACTACAAAATATATTGTAGATATGCAGGCCATCACCCATCTTATGAAAGGTACCGCAAACCCCAAGTGAGTGAGCAGTAATTTGATGTATGACCAATCCACCATGCCATATGCCTTTGATAAATATATCTTTAAAATCACACCTTTTGTTTTGGAGTTCTTCAAGCTGTGAAGACCTTCTTGGGAAACTCTTATTTCTTCATGGATCTGGCGGCCTTCTAGGAAACCAAATTGTTCTTTTGAAATAGTATATGATAATAGGGGTTTCAACCGTCAGGCAATTATTTTTGTAATGATCTTGTAGATGCATTTACAGAGGGATATAGGCCTAAATTCATCGAAAGACTGTGGGTCATCCGTCTTTGGAATGAGTGCGATGAATGTGGAATTGAAAGGAGGGTGGATTCAGCCATTTTTTTGAGACTCCTCAATAACTTTCAGCAGGTCAGCTCCAATGAGCTCGAAGAAACCCAAGAAGAATTCAATTGTCAAGTCCTTCGACCCTGGGCATTTGTCGTTCTGAAAAAATATGGAGGGTTTCTTTTAGTTCATCCTCTGTGACTTTTGCAAAGAGATCATTATTTTTTGTCTCACTCATGAACCTGGGAAAAATAGGGCCAAGCGTACAATGTCTGCAATATTTTCTCTCCATTCATCTTTGAGGAGGGACTTAAAGTGGTCTCTCCCCAGCTGAGCCAGACCTTCAAAGGTGGATACTTATCTTCCATCCTGATCCTTCAAGCTCCACATGGTATTTGCATCTTTCCTTCCCTTGGTGAAGACTTGGAAGAATTTTGTATTTTCATCACTCTTTTCCAGCCATATGGCATGGCTTTTTAGTCTCCAAGCAGCTTCTCATTCCTCCAACAGTTTCCTCCTACGGGCTACAAGACCCTTTAAATTTTCCTGGGTAGAGGTGGACATATAACTCGCTTCTGGATTCTAGAAAATCACCTCAAGCCGCTCCTCAATTTTTCTTAACTCATGTTCATTTGCCCTTTGTTTTTCATGAGCCTAGGGAATTGTTTGATTTGTTATTCTTTTTAGATTCTCTGCAAATTGTACATCAGCGAATTGTCCTGAGGTGTCATCAATCCCTTTCGAGTGTGTCTTTACAATGTTCAAAAAACCCTCCTCTTGTAGCCAAGTAGCATTGAATTTGAAGGGGACACAGGTTTCTTAGGTCCTCCTACAAATTCTATCCAAACCAACGAGTGGTCTGATATGCCTCCAATGCCAATCCAATGTCGGAATTGAAAGGGGAGGGATGCCAATTTTTCATAGATCAAAAAACGATCAAGGCGTTTTGCAATT
The DNA here is from genome assembly GCA_010110895.2 of Picea sitchensis. NCBI lineage: Eukaryota > Viridiplantae > Streptophyta > Pinopsida > Pinales > Pinaceae > Picea > Picea sitchensis. The sequence goes on along the minus strand of SNQJ01S0058446.1, from coordinate 29,355 downwards.
CTCTCTTCCTATGTCTGTTTATTTCTTCAGGTGGGGAGCATCTTTAATGGAGCAATGTCGATAAGTCCATTCACGGACATTATATGATTGAAGAAAGTTCACTGTGGATCTGAGTGAGCATTTGGACTGCAACTTTCGGCTTCCCCCAGGGAGAAATTTAGGTCCCCACCCAATATGAGATTATCTTCCTTAAGGAGGGAGTTGACAAACAAAGTTTCCCAGAAGGGTATTCTTTCAGTATATGGACCATTGACGTTTATGATCTGAAGATTCATTTCCTTCCCTACCAACATGATGTCAACACCTAGACATGAATCCAAAATCCATGAGTTTAGAATTTTTACACATTGAGATAATCAGCCTATAACCAGTCCTCTCGACCTTCCCTTTGCATCCAATCCCAAAAATTGCCAGCATGGGAGCAATGATGCAAGTTGTTTTGTGACCACCATCTCATCTGCCATTGTTTCTTGAAGGAGAATTAAACTCAGCTGGTTTATGGTGACCAACCTCTTTAGGGCGGATTTCTTTTGGTGGCTCGCCAAACCCTGACAGTTGAAGTTGAGTAGTTTCATGTGGGAACCCCATCAGGGGCATTTGATTCTCTAAGAGCCCCTAATATAGAGCGTTTCTGCCCAGAAGCGATGTCAATTAGGGCATGAGATTGTGCCTTAGAGATGTGAGAATAGCGACCACGACCTTTCTTGACCTTTTGCGGGTCCAGATTTGTACCAAGACCTCTTCCATTTTTTGGGAGGGAAGGGACTGATCTGTTCTGGAGGTGAAAACAGAAAGTATGTTCCTCTGATTCTTCCGAGGAGGTTTTCTCTGATGACCCTGAATTGGGGAAGTCGGGAGGGNGGGGGGGGGAAGAGACAGTCCACCTGAATGATTTTGAAATCATTTAATAAGCCAAAGATAGGGTGAGGTACAGATATGTGCCTACCCAAGAGAGCGTTGATAGTTGTCAAAAAGTAGACCACGGTGGAGAGACCGTTGTCGTTGTAGGCGTCGAGTCTAGAGCTAAGGCCAAGGTACCATTTGGGGAGGGAATGCAATCTTCGACTAGATCCGGCCTGGAGTCCTTTGGTTTTCTCGACACAAGTGGAGTAGATTCCAGTGAGGTGGAAGGCGAACAAGTCCCCCCATCAAGAGGAGATTCAGTGGGGTTTCTTTCCCTAACGACTATGGAGAGATCCGGTCGTCCCCAAAAGGGATTTGGGCATTCCTTAATCATATGTTTGTGTTCATGCCATCGTCTACATAGAAAGGGCACGCCTTCAAAGTCGAGGGTCTAAACCTAGGTCCTCCCTCAATCATTTAAGTTTAGGAGTCTCCTTAATCCTCCATGAACGTTAAGTGAAAGAAGTATTCTCACCACCGCCATCTCTCTAGTCTCCTTGGAAGGCATATCAACAAAAATTTAATGCCCCAATAGGTTCATGATGGCCTGAAAACACTTGGAGGACCACAGATGCAGGCGAAGTCCTGACATGTGTACCCATATGAAGAATGTGTCCATCCTCTCACTTGAAGCGTCAAAGGTAGGCTCCCACATCTTCAAAAGGACTGGGGTAGAGTCTATAGTCCATTTTTTTTACAAAGCCGCTGAGGCTTGATTCACCTTGAAAAATTTTAACACAACTCAGCGCCTAGAGAGCCTACTGATTGTGGGAGGGGGATTACAAGAAGAGCCCTAGGAAGAATATGCCCAGGCCTTTAGGTATTTTGCGTTAAACTGTCGACCGTAGGATTTCCCAACTAGGGTTTTTTCCACCATCTCCACCACTTTGTCCATGGAGAGGTCTTCCCCCAAGGTGAAATTTGGGTCTACTTGGGACAACCCGATACACTCATTCCTCCTTCTATGCTTAGGGCTTGAAGAACCGGGCTAACCACTGGGAGGTGCAGATGTTGTCGCTGACCTAAGAATCCCTACCCCCGTTGTATCCCACCCATTTAGGTTAGTGGGTAGGAGGTTTGATGCGATAAACCCTTCTTCAGAAAAATAGTGTTGGCCCAAGAGACAAGCTTGACCGGCTTTCGCAAGGAGGTATTCTAGGGCAAGACCTTGTTCGAAATCTTGCGAGACCTCCGGAAAAAGTTTTTGGGCTGAGAAACCATCGTCGGGCGAGTCAACAAAGGGGGGGGGTCGTGGGGGATGAGACTATCTATGAGGAGACTATCATCAATGGGTCCAAGAAGGACCAGGAGATCAGAGCTGAGAGAGGAGATGTAATGAGTTCATTTGTGAGAGGCGAGGGGGAGCCCCCATAGATCTAAGGCCCGACACCAACAACAACACCTTTCGCAATAGATGGTACCTAGTATGAGGGAAAACCCACCTCCAGAGTGATTCCAGTCGGATTCGACGGACAGTTGTCCAGAATAGGAGGAAGACTTGATCCAAGCCCCGACTCTTCTCTAGAAAATGGTTGCTCCTATGAGTAAAACCCCTCCTGGGCCTCCAAACAATACCCCCCATACCCTAGGTCCGACTGAGAATATGGATGTCCGCCAGTTGGCACAACCCAAAGCAACGGCTCTAATGGGTCGGGGTTGTAGTCCAGCTCCTCATCGTAGATTTCCATGTGGACGATGGGAAGATGAGGGCGGTTCTACTACGATGAGGAAGATCACAACCAAAAAAATTGGTTGAATACGAAACAACCTTCCGACAAGAAAAGAATTATGGCCATGTGACTAGGGAAGTTTTGGGCCCATGGAGGCAGTAGTGACCACAGAGCCTGTTCTTCATCTCGAGCACTTACGGCAGTTCACCACTAGTGTTAAATTTAATATGTCCTTCAAAACATCCTTTTCAATATTTTAGATTCTACATCCAATGGTATAATGTTGGCTTCACTTGGGAATATTTACCAATTGGGAAAAGTTTAGATGGTGATTATTGTCTTCTCATTTCCCTTGAAAAAAAATTAGTTACTTTTCATCTCCTTTGGCTTGTCACTCATAAATAAAAAAAAATAAAGTAAATTGCTAATTTTATTTACGTTGAAAAATCTATATGTTACAAGGGTTTGGGATGATTTCACCAATTCCAAATACATTTAATTTGAGTATGGAACATTACATCATCTAAAACCGGAAAGCATATAGTTTTTAAATCAAAAGCTTTGGTTGTATATCAAATCACTCGAGAGTTACATTTTCCTAACTTTTATACCCCTCATAAAATTTAAAACGGATAAATTACAATTCAAATATTTGGAGTTCGATTTGTTTTAACAAAGAATTCGATAATATATATATAGATATATCCCTAAATTGAAGTTATGAGTAACTCTAAATTATACCATTAGTAATTTTGAAAAGTGTAAATCAATTTTTTTAATAAAATGTAATCATTTATGTATCTTTGGTATGCTTAAGTTAAATATAGATATTATGAAAATGTAGTTATAAATTTAGTAGTCATAAAAATGTATAAATGTATATGATGATAAATAAGAGAGAAAGCCCTCCAAATGGGGTGTTAGTGCAATCCAAATGGTGCAAAGAGGGAGTGCGGGTAGGCCAGCAGGGCAGGGCGCCATGTGATCAGCTCGTGCCAACGACCGCCGCCTCAACCCTGCATTAACTAGCC
>SNQJ01S0058446.1:12016-25729 GCA_010110895.2 Picea sitchensis | reverse complement strand
CTGCATTTTCTCCTCTTCCTCTCTCGCAGACCGACTCCCACATTCCTCCGCTGCCCTGGCCTGGTTTTGACTGGACTTTCATGGTGCTCACAGCCCCCGACCATATGCAGGCTCTCTGCATTTGCCTGGAGCACCTAGTCATTTTCTGCCTTCAAATTATGCCGCATCAAAGAGGATGGCTACGAAGAGGCTCTCCATGGCATCCTCCTCAGCCCCAAGCCTCTGTTTCTCCCCCTGGTTCGCCCTCCACGATCTCCTCGCCGCCTCTGTAGTCCGAGCTAGCACCTCTCGCCTCCTCCACCTCGCCTGTCTCCCGGTTTGATAGCTTAGCCATTATTGAAATCTTGTCGGGCTCTTCTTTGTGTCACCTTGTCGTCCCACTGAACTCCAGAACCATCGATCCTTCCCATGCACCGGTAACTGGTTCCTCAAAGCCTCCCATGGGGGCGCCACCTCTTGTTCGAACTGCCCGAAACAACACGTCTGCGTCTACCGACTCCACCCTTGACTCGCAGCTGAAAGAGAGTTTCACCATTCTCTATGGTCTGGTCTTCGAACTCCATCAGGGAATGGAAGACCTCCAATTCCGGCTACAGCTTATGGACGGAAGGGTCTCGACCCTCCTTCAAATTTTATCTACCTTCCAAGATGCTTTCCCCTCCAACCCAATAGGCGCGGCTTCAGCAAAGGCACCCCATACAGAAAGCGACGATAGAAATGCTAAGACGCAGCGTGCAGCAGAGGTCATTGTGGAGCAGGTCAAGCATGAGGACACGGAAGCGGCGACAGCTACAAGCCAGCATGTGCACAGTTCGCCTGGAGACGCCCTGCCAGATGCCAACAGGGACGAGAGCAACGTGGACGCTGACATGCATTTGGATAGCAAAGGGACACCCATTGAAGAGGAGCCTTGGTACGCGGTCGTTCTTGCCACCTAGCTAGGTTACTTGCCAAGTGTATGACCCCTCAGGGGTTCTTTTCTTTTTAATAGTTTCTTCTTTTAGATGCAACTTAGTCAGCTTAGCTCTGTTCTATAAGACTGTTAGACTATCAAATGTTAAACTTACCCGGCTAGCTGAACTAGTTTCCCCTTTATTGGGGCAGTTCAGTAACTACAGTCCGGTTGCTATCAAGTTTTTGTACCTCTGGTCTGGTTTTTTGAAGGCCCTTTATATATAAAACCTCTTACTTACAAAAAAATAAAATAAGAGAGAAAGCTCTCAAAACAAATTAGACAATGAATTAACCCAATTATATTAATGTAATAATTTTTTTGACAATTTTTACATTAACAAATAATAATAATAATAATTTATTTTTAAGGTTAATCTCAAGCTAAACACCAAATTTGTGTATGAGACTTCCTTATTTGTGGGACAATGGATCCCCTCCATGAAGTAATTTGAGTGCTAAAGTTTATAAAGGTATGCATACCCTACCCCCTCGACCTCCAAGGAGGGAACACATATTCTTAATCATTGTAGTCTAATAATTTTAAATAAATAAATAAAAGTTTTTTAAAGTAAATTAAGTAATGAATTAATGTGAGATCAGTGGATCTCTGTGATAATTGTCCGTAACCAGTAAAAAACTCCGATAGTTAGACTTGTCCAAAAACTATTAAAGATATAAAGAAGTCACATCACTTTTATTTTTCTTTTAGGCTATGTACAAATAATACATTATTACAAATTTAAGTGTTTCATAATTATTATTGTTTTTTGTTTTTGAATAGATACAACTAATATTAAAACATTTCTAACATATAGCTATAAGCAACTTTACCACTTGTTCATAATGGTTTTTTCTCAAATTTGAAAACATTGTATTGAGAATTGAAGTCAATCTCAAGCATATTTTAAAAGTATTGTCATAGAAGGTTAAATTGCATAGTTAATGGAATCATGTTCATAATATCTACAAATTACAAAAAATAATTAAGGTTAATGATTTAACCCGATAGCCAACACATACACGTGTTTTTTTTTTCCTTATAACTTCATGACCCAAAATCACTACCTAACTAAACGTTTTATAAAATTATAATCTCCATATTCTAAATTACAAAGCATTATTCATGAGCATCTAAATTTTACTAGCAATTCACAAATCTCATATCTTATAAAAAAAAGTTATAAAAAATTGAAAATATAAAAAACAATTTGTGAAAATTAATTGTTCTTTTGTTCTTCACTTCAATGTTTTCTTTCCCCTACTTGAAAGTATGCTAATTTATGATAATCCTAAAAATATAAATCAAATTTAATATTTTGTAGCCCGATGTTTATTATTTACAAGTATGCTAATTTATGATAATCCTAAAAATATAAATCAAATTTAATATTTTGTAGCCCGATGTTTATTATTTACAAAAATATCTCAATTTCATTTGCAAAAATTCAAATAATAAATACCATATAAATAAGCATACACCAACCAGTCGGAGGAATTGAAACGAAGATGTTGTACATAATTATAATTATAATGTGGGTGAAAGCAAATTAGTTGAAAATTGTTTTGTAAGGAGGGAAATAAATGGTTTTTTTAGTTTTTAAATTATATAATTCGATAAAACTACTTTTGTGCATTCTTCATAAGTATTGTGAATGCAAACCTTCATAGTGGTATAGAGTTTATCTATGGCTATTCATCCTACCTTGAAAAACTTGAGGTTTCTTATTCTATTGTTTGTTAAACTGTATTGCTATAGTATCCATTTTATTATTTCCTTCAATATTTTTTTTAACAGGTCCACTCTTTTACGACAAATAAAGCTAAGGTCGTTAGTCTTATAAATTTATTACCAACTTGCTATAGTGTTGTATAATCTCCATTATATGAGGTGCTATGCAATATGTTGATATTCTCTTTGAAAATATTATTTGAGTTGACAAAAGTTATGATGTTTTAGTTTTAGATGGTTAAATGCACAATTTTTTATGAACCAGATTTATATTTTAGATTTTTATGGACATAAATATGATTAAATATGCATTTTTCATATGTCATTTGTTTATTTTTAATTAAAGGAGGCATGGTTGTAGCTAATTAGATATTTAAAGTAGTTGAAAAAATTGTAAGTATTATTACTCCTAATCAATTGATACAGTTTGAGTGGGCCTAATGGTTAAGAATATGTGTTTCTTCTTAAGAAATCACAGGTTCAAATACAGAGGGGGATAGAATATATATACCTTCGTAAACTTTACCAATCAAATCGTAGACCTTAAAAATAGATTATTATTATTATTTTATTTTATAAATTGTTGATTTTATTTAAGTTTGAATTCAAGATCATATGAATCATTCTATTTTAAGATACTTTAATATGTTATATATTTAAGATTGAATAAAGATATATTGGTTATTTGAATACTCATAAATTGAAAGAATAGTGTATTATTAATTAAGTCAAAATTGAAGATTTTAGAAATTAGAGTATATATATATATATATAATGTGTTAACATGTTTTTAGTTTCAAAGGAAAATAAAGACAATTGTTGAGCAACAAGTTCCTGCTAAGAAGGCAGAAATAACATGAGACATATGCATAATTGCAAGCCTAAAAGAACCAAAATAGCTCGTTATGGTTATAATCTCATTGGTTTCCTCCCATACCAAACCTGATACAATTGTTATAGTTAGTAGCGTGAAAATCATATCACCTTAAGGATAATCAGGCTGCATGTCTAATGGTCAATGCACATAAGCAATAAAGTGAAATATTAATTAAGGGTTGAAGTAATTCATAAAGAGCTCTGTATCATACATTTGACCATGTATAGCAACTCCAAGGCATAGATTGGTTCATGCTACATAGTGAGTAAACATACTAGTTACTACTGGTTAAGGTTTATGATGTCTAGCTATTCCTAACTATGTAACACAATGAATATGTGATTAATAGACCCAACTTCGAGACACGACATGATAAAGCATGACTTTTTGTATTCCACTTACTCTAGCTCTGTAATTTCTTGATTAGGCTAGTAAATAGTATGTTAACTTTTAGTCTATATAGAAGTTAATAATTCTATATACCCCTTAATTAATAGTTGCATCATATGATACATAGACGTGGAATGGAAGACTATAAAACTATTTTACAACTATATAGCCCTTAATTAATAGCTACATCATATGATACATAGACGTGGAATGGAAGAGTATAACACTATTTTACAAGGACTAAGTTCTAGTTAGGTATGAGTATATAATCACACGAGATTATCTTACCTGTAGTTGTTGAGTCATTAGTAACAACTCCAAGCTTGCTTCTGTAATAAAATTAATGACTCCAAATTGTATTTCATTATCCTGGTATGTATCCTATTGCGTCACTAGATAAGAGTGATTAGTAATTTCGCCTAAGTCAGCTTATTAATTCCATAGTGCATGAGTAAGAGATATTGGTTAGCCAGCACGTAACATGATAGTAATTTATTCAGGCCTTAGTAGTACAGTTGTTTACTTTGTAATACCAATAAAAGAGGTTATTCATGTGTCCTACCAGGTAATTACTGAATTGATCCAAGTTGGAATAACTACAGGGCTAATATATATGATATAGTATAGTTCAAGTTTATTAACTGGCTAGCTATATGGGTTCAAGCATTATAAGTAAATATAAAATATAAAATGGCTTTACTTTTAAATATAAAAGTAAATAGCTTTATTTTTTCCCCACTATATGTTAATATATTTTTAGCTTTACATTTTCCCAGGATATGTTATTATTAATATTCATTTTGGGTTTACGATGCAAGTAGCAATGGTGATTCCACCTGGTTTACATGCATGTTGACTGCTCCACATGGTCACCATGCATCACGTAGTCACTAGATTCGATGGCCTTGTTCAGAAGCACTCCCTAATCTGAAGCACTCACTAGTATGATTAACCATTAAGAGTTGGGAATGGATCATTATGTGCAATAGGGTGGATGGAATTAGTTAGGGTTCGATTAGATAGCTCGTGGGAGCTCAGAAGGTGTTTGATTGCTTTCAAGGCGCGTGAACACAATAGTTTGAAAGATGTTGGTTATCCTGGTGCAACTTATCTTGGGGATGTAGTACAGTCTCATCCTAGTCTGATACATGTAAGTCACGCCAAATTTAGCTGAAAAATCCATAGCTTCTAATATGTTTCCTTTCTTTATGCATTTTTTTCGAGTGAAACAGTGAGCTTAACTTTTGTTAAAATTTCATTGTATTGAAAGCAGTTCAGTTCTATTGAGGTCACGGGATCTCGCCTCATTTCAAGTTATAATCATTTTGTAGGTGTGCGTCGTTACTTTGATTCCAACTTCGAATACTTTGAATTCAACAGACCACACCCACATCATAATTGCAAATACTTTGGATTCAACAAACCACACTCACAACATTCTGTTAATGTTCTGTAACTGAGTGTTTATTGCCTATATTGATAATCTAATCTCGCATGCTTCGATCTTTTATCAGTTTAACCAAAACCGTTAGATGGATTTGTATTGAGAATCTAATCTTTTGTTTTATGTGGCTCTGTATGGCCATTATTAGTAGTAACAAAGTATGCAATGTATAGAGATGTTAAACAACATAATAGTAGAGTAGAATCATTGAGTGTCATGTTCAAAGAGATATGCTTAATGATGCATGTGTCTGAACAAAGTTGATGATAGCGATATGAAAACTAAATACATGTCATTCACAAATTCAACTATATTCTTTTATTGTCATGAATTTGTTATGATCTCCAGATTTCTCTGTTATCGTTGTTGGTCGGTTAGCGAAAATTGGATTTATATGAAGGGACAAAACACAGAGTAGCAAGATGTAACAAAACTTTCATGTCATGAACCCACTTCATTGTGCATCTTTTAAGGAAATGCAAAACCATTGATATATATGTTATCACATATAGTTGTGAAGGGCAGCAGGTCGTCCATGTTCGTGATCTGCACAGGAAGCATCCGAGCGCAACATGCAGAGCAGCTCATTTCAGTCTTAAAATACAAACAGACAAGTTGAATTTTGTCAGCAGTGGAGATTCCAGGAGCATTCCAGATTAACGACCCCCGGGTATTCGAGATTTCAAAATTGCATGAAGTATAGCGCCATGAGAAAGGCCGAAGCCCGAAGTCCTGAAGCAAATATCAGTCGTCGATTCGTAAAGGGAAGATATGATCCATTGATTTGAAGAGGGCAGATTTGAGCCACTGATCGAAAATCCTCGCCCAAGATCACAGGATCGATGGCCACAGTCCATTGCGGGGACGCAACGTGCTCGGGCGATAATTTTCTTGAGTGGTCCCGCAATTGAAACCATGGTTTGGAAAAAGTAATATGTGGCAAAAGGTGGTGGATTGCGGGCTCAAAAGTGGTGTGAACCCAAACCACCTTTGAGCAACCCCGCAATCACGCATTTATATGGCGTCATATCTGAGAGCAGCGTGTGGTTTCCCCCTTGGCATTAAGTCGTGTTTCAATCCCGATGCACGTCGTTAATGAAAGTGAGAGAGGTGGTTGAAAAATCGTCTCACCACATAAATGGAAAACATGAAGAGAGTGGTAGTAAAGGCAAACTATCAACCTGAAGCTTCCTTATGGACAAATTTTCTTGTAAAGCACATAACTTTGTCTAGCTCGCATCTGACATGAGGAGGCCTGCACAATCTGACAGAGCCGGCGCCGACTGGAAAAGTTAATGCGGTGGTCCGATCACACTCCTGGTGGTTGTAGAATTTTTAGTATATATAGGCAGTTTGATATTTTCTTAAGGTCGATGGTTGAGCTAGTCTCCCGCATTGTAATTTTTTTTATGAAATCTTTGGTTATCTGTTATGTAATAGGATTTGAGATTTCATGTTTAATATAAGTCAGCTTCTTTCCATCTCTTTGTAAAAGCTATGTTAGAACACTCGGGCATGGAGGATCCAATTGAGGGTCGTATGCTATTGTTATGAAGGTTTGATTTCAGCAGTATTGTGACCATTTTTAATCAATTAGTTTTGTTATCTTTTTCCCTCTCACACTGAAGAGCTTGGGCATGGATGATCCAATCAAGTTGTTGTAGCGGCATCATGATGTATGTTTGATCATTGTGATGTTATGACTGTGTTGCTTAAATATACTTCAGTGTCTGAAACTTTGAATCCAAGAGGATCTTGTGTTTGAGTTTTTCTTCCTTAGGCTATTGGAAGACCTGATGTCCATAGCAGACCTCTACATTCTTCTCACCAATTCTTCCTTCTATTCACCTTTAATCCAACTTACTGACTGAAGTTGGATCAAGACCTCATCTGCTTGTGCATACCAATCCATTTTTCTGAGTTAAAGCGATATCATCTTGAATCTGCCCCCATTCGACCCCCCTTAAATTTATTCATTGGGACATACAAACTGATCGGTATTGGGCTTACCTCCCCTGCAATCAGGAGGTGACTTCTAGTGCTAACATTTTTGGCGTCGCTGCTGGGGACGAAAGTGAAGATATCTTCCCTAGGAGAATGACAAAGAGATTTTGATTCTGAAGGTGCATCAGATATCAGAACCATTGAAGATTGTAGCTTGCACCTAGCAACTCCACCATCAAAGACTCCACTAGGGAGGATCCTATTAACAAAAAATGACCACACTGAAGGGAAATACCAGGTATCAATCTATGAGTTTTCTTCATGAAGTCTTGTTCCTCTTTATCAACTCATTTCTTTCTTTCCCTTCACAGATAAATAGGATTATCCTTTGCTTTGTATATTTAGATGAAAATAATCCTTCCTTCATTCATCCATCCTTGGAAGAAGAATACATGCCCTCTTCTTATGTTGTAGATGTCGATCCTGTCTCTTCACCTCAGCCTATTCATAAAAGTGAGATTTGTATTGCATCTCCTCTCGAAATTGATCACCCTTGTAGCCTTGAGGAGGTTGAAAATGATTCATAGCCTTCTCAGATCTCATTGCCTCCTGTTGTTTCTGTTGAACCTCCCCATCCTCTTGTTGAATCCCATATTCAACCCACAAGTTTTCAAGCTAATATTAGAGGCAAGATGTTTAAGCCTCTAAGGCTGCCACATAACCTGCATCCCTATCCTCCTTATTCTTTTGAGTATCTTCCTCGGTATTCTGGGGAGGATCATTTTACAGCTGAGAGGCACTTGGGGGCCTTTGATAACTTTATTGATCAGTTTGAGATCGTTCATGATGATGTTACCATGAGGTTCTTCTCACATTCCCTGTCTGGAGATGTTGTTGTGTGGTTTAGATGTCTGGAGGCCGGTTCTGTTGGTTCCTAGACCGAGCTATGCCATGCTTTTTTAAAGTGTTGGGGTGAAAACAAACCCCTTGATCAATACTGGTTTGAGTTTAATGCCTTGAGGAGAGGGGAAGAGGAAGCCTTGGTTGTCTTCAATAGGAGGTTTTACAGTTTTTATCATAGTATGCCTGTGGAGATCAAACTCACAAAGACTGTTGCCATGGTGTACTATGTCATGGCTCAACATCCAGAGCTTGTCCTTCTCCTGAGAGAAAGGAAATCTTCATCGTTCAGATATGTGTTTGAATATGTTGTAGAGGTCGAAGAGAACATCTGGGCTAGAAAGTGGGTTCATAGGCAGGCATATCTCGAAAATTTACATGTACATGAGCAAGAAGACTGTCAATCTGTTTCAGATTCTGAGCAAGAAGATAGTGAATATGAATCAGATCTGGAACAACAACAAGGAAGTAGGTATGATTCACAGTTGGAATCAGGTTCTTCAACATTTTCATATTTTTCTATGGGAAGGAACACATATCAATCTTATGATCAGTTTCTAGAACATTTTGAGCATGTAGCAGTGGTTGATTGCATAGATAACTGTATGTTCTTGGTTAATCATAGTTATGATGTTCTAAATCCTATTGCACCTTTATCTTGTGACCATTCTTATGAAGAAGAGACGTCAACTGTTGATGATCAAGAGATGGTCTCAAAAGAACAAGGAGGGAAATTATTTGCAAGCAGAGAGAATTTTACAGAGGAGCAACCTGGTCTTCTAAAGCAGCCAGGATTCTGTCACATTATTCATGATCCTATGGCCATATACATGGAGTCATACATTTCATATTTTCTGAAATTTTCAAATTTCATTACTTCACCAATACTCACAGGCGAGTATGGTGTTATGAAATATTTCCAATACCACACTATAGATCCTTTTCATTTATTAATTAAGGAAAAGCATTGGGTGGAAATCAGCTACACTAGACTCGCATAAAATATAGAGCAACATGTAAAGGAGGAGCTTAGTGGGCAATTTATCTCATGTCCAGAACCTGTAATTGAGCAGGTATCACTTGGTATCAACCAGCCTGCATCAGTTCTCCACCCACCTGTGCACTCTGAGAACATCACACGACGGGTGAGCCGCAATAAAGGTCAGGAGCTAATTTCTTACCAATTGAGCACCCCTGATTATAAATTGTGTGNATCATCATTTGGGGGTATATTCAGTGTTCCAAGCCATGTCCTCGTTTTCATGTCATACTTCCTTAGCCTTTTGTGGATTATCTGTACTAAAGAGAAGGATCATATTATCAAATAATCTGGGTGTCTATGGTGGAAGTTTTCTTTCACCTAGCGCTTTGTAAAAACTAGTTAGCTTAGGTTTATGTACATAAATAAGCTCCTCCTGGAGCCCATGTGTTTTGTTTTCATTTTTAGGATAGTGTGTTTGTCGGTTTTTATTTCTCAGAAGGATGTTTTTTTAGCATGACTCCATAGCCCAATGCAGAAGGCGACTGGAACTACTTGTTCTTGGCAGCTCACAGGGAGCATGTCATCCCTTGTGGAGCCAAATGTTATCACATATAGTTGTCAAGGGCAGCAGGTCGTCCAAGTTCATGGTCGGCACAGGAAGCATCCAATTGCAGCATGCAAAGCAGCTCATTTCGGGCTTAAAATAAAAACAAACAGGTTGAATTTTGTCAGTGGTGGAGATTCCAGGAGCATTCCAGATTAACGGCCCTCGGGTATTCGGGATTTCAAAATTACACGAATTATAGCGCCATGAGAAAGGTCGAAGCCTGAAGTATCGAAGCAGATCTTAGTCGTCGATTCAAAAAGGGAAGATCTGATCCATTGATCTGAAGAGGGAAGATTTGAGTCGCTGATCGAAAATCCTCGCCCAAGATCACAGGATCGACAACCACAGTCCATTGCAGGGACGCGACATGCTCGAGCCATAATTTTCTTGCGTGGTTCCACAATTGAAACCATGGTTTGGCAAAAGTAATATGTGGCAAAAGGTGGTGGATTGCAGGCTCAAAAGCGGTGTGAACCCAAACCACCTTTGAGCGGCCCCGCAATCACGCGTTTATATGGCGTCCTATCCGAGAGCAGTGTGTGGCCTCCCCCTTGGCATTAAGCCACGTTTCAATCCCGATGCAAGTCGTTAATGAAAGTGAGAGAGGTGGTTGAAAACTCGTCTCACCACATAAATGGAAAACATGTTGATACTGGCCATAAAGGCAGATTGTCAATCTGAAGCTTCCTTATGGACGGATTTTCCTGTAAAACACATAACTGTGCCTGGCTCGCATCTGACATGAGGAGGCCTGCACAATCTAACATAACCAATTTCGACTGAAAACATTAATGCGGTGGTCCGATCACACTCCTGGTGGTTGCAGCATTTTTAGTATATATAGGCAGTTTTGGTATTTTGTTAAGGTCGATGGTTGAGCTAGGCTCCTGCATTGTAAAGCTTTGATGAAAGCTCTGGTTATCTGTTATGTAATAGGATTTGAGATTTCATGTTTAATATAAGTCAACTTCTTTCCATATATCTGTAAAATCTGTGTTAGAACACTCAGGCATGGAGGATCCAGTCAAGGGTCGTATGTTGTTGTTATGAAGGTTTGATTTCAGTAGTATTGTGACCAGTTTTGATCAATTAGTTTTGTTATCTTTTTCCCTCTCACACTAAAGAGCTCGGGAATGGATTATCTAGTCGATTTGTTGTAGCTGCATCATGATATATGTTTGATCATTGTGTTGTTATGACTGTGTTTCTTAAATATACTTCAGTGTCTGAAACTTTGAATCCAAGAGGATCTTGTGTTTGAGTTTTTCTTCCTTAAGCTACTGGAAGACCTGATGTCCATAGCATACCTCTACATTCTCCTCACCAAGTCTTCCTTCTATTCACCTTTAATCCAACTTACTGACTGAAGTTGAATAAGGACCTCATCTGCTTGTGCATACCAGTCCAGTTTTCTGAGTTAAAGCGATATCATCTTGAGTCTGCGCCCATTCGACCCCCCTTAAATTTATTCATTGTGACATACAAACTGATGGGTACTGAGCGTACCTCTCCTGCAATCAGGAGGTGACTTCTAGTGCTAACAAGATACATGAGAAGAGAATGATATTGGAATGCCAAAAATAAATTTATGCATTTTTATTTATGTTCTTCCTCCAAGAACAAATCTGTTCATAAACTCCATCTTGAAACTATCAAACACCTATGAATGTAATCCATCAATTCATATGCTTAAAATTCAAATACAAGTCAAATATGGAAAGAAAAGAATGGTGTGAAACTAGAAAACTCTTCTTATTTTAACTGATAGACATAAAATCACTATTCCTTTCATCCCATCAGTGTTCTTGAGTTCACCACATATGTTTTTCACATGTAGTTCAATTTAATTAAGGTTTATTAACACTCTAGAGATAAAAACAATGGAAATTGATTATTTTAAAGTGTAAGAGAAGGTCGAGGCTTCCACTAGTAATGTGTTTTGTTTCCTTGGCTCAAAATACACTATAAGTAGTGCTTTTCATTCATGTTTTCATATACAGAGAGAAAAGATGCATTCAAACCTTCAATGCATTGCTTTGGCCTCTCAATCCTCTACAAATCAATCTCTTCAAGATCAACGTTGTTCCTCACGTCTCCAAGGTCTATGTAGTGTTTGGATGAATGGAAAAAATATTTGGCGATGGATTCTATCACTTGGGCACTATGCAGGCCTAGAAAACACAAGAAAAATGGTGAATATAACCAACAAAAAAAGTAGAAAGTGAGTTGCAAGAAAACAAAACGTCTGAATCATCCAACAAAATTTAAGTTACACTGTAGATCACATCATCCAACAAAATATTTAAGTGCTTGCAGCTCAAGTAAGTGAGATTTCATTGTCCATTGTTTCATAATCTTTAAAACGGCGAAGTTGAGTCAGTGGGAGTTATTAATTCTCGCGTAAGCGAGCTATGTTAGCGGGAGAACTAACAATCTCATTAGCCTTTGTAAGTAGGAGAACGGTCCTAGACTAAGTGAGCTACATTGGCAGAAAAATTAACAATGCCATTGTCTGTGTAAGTAGGAGAACAGTTCTTAGAGAGGAAGATTTGAATGTTCAAGGTGAAGAGTCTGGACCAGCAGCTCTAGGCCAACCAACAAGGACCAGCCATCAAGAATAATAGATTGAAGCTAAGAGAACCAGAGTGGAGTGGTGACATAGAGTGGAGCGGTGACATAGGCACCCATAAGCAAGCACCTGGATGAGAGAGCATGACCTACCCTTAATAAATAAATTTCCTACCCTTCCCAATAGCCTCATAATTAACACAATTGGGAAGTCTTTCAGAGGTTCTCAAATAGGCCCGCCTAGAATGCAACGCCCCCCTTCAAATTTCAGCGCTTCTTGAGAATATTTTTTGTGATTTCAAGAGTAGGCAACCTCTGCGAACGAAAATGGGAATCATGTGTGCTTACGAAGAGCATCTAAAAAGACCAGAAAACATAGCTAGTAAATTGCACCAAAAAGCATAGTTGGTAAATCGCATGGGAGATTTCTATAAGAGATCCCCATTCATAAAAGAGATATGCCTTGGAGCATTACAGGAAGGGTACAATTGTCGGAGAAAGAATGTCCATATGCCTTAACAACCCTCCCTCTAACACACACAGATGAAGGGTTATGAAAATTATCAATAGGAAATCCGATGGAGGTCCACAGTCACAAATCTGGAGGCATATCAGACCATGAACAAAATATGACAAGACATGCACATAAACAAATAACATATTCATGGATATCAAAGATGTTGAATAAATCACAACAGAAAATCGATTACAGAGAGAAAATAGATGTGGGTTTTGAAGCTTGAAGTTACTTACAAATTACAGAAGCAACCCACTTGAGAATTTGAAGTTACTTACAAATTACAGAAGTAACCCACTTGAGAATTCTAAGAGAAACATTTCTCAAGCAGCATGTAACACTGCTCACTATCCTCCTAAGATTCATTTGTAGTGGGAAAACAATGAAATCCTCGGTGTTGTTGTTAAAGAATAGTAAAAGTCCACCACTAAAAGAAAGATCACAACACCTGGTAAGTTGTTGCCACACGGAGATGTACCTAACACATATTATATGGACTATGCATAGGAAAACATTTAATGTTAGGGAAGTAATGCTAACTTGAAAGTTAGCATTACTTCATCTTGTACCCTATTTCTTAAGTTCAAGTTCAAACCAGTTAAAGTATGTGAAATTTTATCCTAACTTTGCCTCGATAGGAGGCCAAATAAGACACCAAACTCAAAACTTACAATAAAATATCAAATGTGTTCGACAACACAGGTATTCCAACAGAGGACGAACACCTTCAGTAACCACTCACATAACCAGATCAAAGATCAACACACCGATGTTTTCACGTGGTAAAACCCCTACGGGGAA
>SNQJ01S0058444.1:15138-43068 GCA_010110895.2 Picea sitchensis | reverse complement strand
ATAAAAAAATACACACAGAGACACTCATGGTGCCTCTAGAGCACCACCACCTGGCCCTCCCTCAGGAGGTGGTGCCCCACCCGCTATCGGTCCCTCCGGACTTGGAGGTAACCACCTAGTCATCACAACACCTGCTACTGCTGTGCACCGAACCACAATCTACCACATCAATGGAACCCCCACACACTGCTCTAGGATTCCCTCATCCTCAATATGCGACCACATGCCCTCATGCACCCCCTATAGCACCGCCTCCAAGCGGTGACAAATATCCTCAAAATCTCCCCTGGCCTCGGCTGGAGGAACATGTGATGGCCCTGCACTAGGGTCATCGAAATGGTGTCTCCTATCCTCTCTCTCATCACCAACTGGTCTCGCCTCAACATCCTCACGTCGTCGTCTCTCTCCTATCCATGACTCTCCCCGCGGAAGCCTCACCAGCCCCTGACGAGCCGATGCTCTAACCAACTCAACCTCACACCCGCGAGGTCCCACATCTACACACACAAACAAATAAAGGATAGCATCAACATCTATATATACATAATACACATGCTATACTATCTAAATCTCAAAACATAAAAAATCACATCATACCTTGGTGGTCAAACACCTCTCTTGGCGGTAACACCATCTCTGGATCACCCCAGAAGTCCACCCCATAGTACGAATATTGTAGTATGATCTGCGGCATCTGCTACCACACCTATGCATCCTCGACCATGAAAAAATGGTCACCCTCCCCACCACCATGCCGAATCAAAATCCTATACCACCACATCAATCGTGGTTCTCACGCACCAGATGCGCCCAATAACACTCTAGGGCACAACATCGACACCCTCTCCAAAAACCATGCAACCAAGATAGACCCAAAAGCAAACTCTCCTAAGTCCACAACCTGACACCTATTGAACTGCCCTACCATCTTGGCATGAAGCATCAAGCCCCAGGAAAAATTATCTCCTGCCAGCACCCTCCCCATAATCCTCAGCTAACCACCACTGATCCAATGAGTTACGAGGGACCCATATACCCTCACAACCATCGCTGCTACACAACGATGAACTAGGGCATCCATAGCCCCGATACTCACCATGGAGCCTGACATAAAATCATCCCTTGTACATTACCTCTGGACAAAGGTAGCCAACTGCTCATCCCCAGGTAATACGGGCTCGGCTGGTAAGGGCATTTCCCGAAAAGGGATCCCAGTCAGAAAATATACATCCTCCACCATAGTGAAGGCGAGCTGCTCACCCAACACCATAAAACAATGCAGATCTAGACTCAACCTCTGGATCAAGAACTGCAGGAGGTACTCCTGGGCCCATATCAAGGGGCACTCAAAGAACTTCAACAACCCATTGTTGATTAAGGTTGGTTGTCATTGATGTCAACCCTTGAAGAAAGCCCCGTAGCACAAAGGTTTGGGTAATTAACCCAATATTGTTTGATGTAAATATGACTCATTATTGTTTTGTCATGGTTGATAAGAAGTAAATATGGATGAACTCCAAAGATGGTTGATAAGAAGCAATATGGATGAACCCAAAAGTGGTCCCCTTTATGGTGAAGCCCTCGCTTGAAGACACTTTGTGGAGTAAGAGTAAACCCATGCTTAATTGTGAATAATGAGATGAAGGAAAGTGAATTTTTAGGGAAAACATCCCATATGGATAGTTCTTGTCATGTCATATCTGTGGTATGTGGAACGCCACATACTCCTCACTTGCTAGAGAGTTAAGTGGCCATGAGAAGTTGGAGACCCTAGGTTTGGGTAATGGACCCAAGTTTGTTTGATGGGTAACTCAGATGAGTTATGATATATTTTCAGATAATACTATTCTATATGGATAGTACATGTCATGCCATTTCTTTTGGTATGTATATCACAACTCCTCAATGGTTTGAGAGAGTTATGGCTCTCTATAGTTGGAGGACCCTCATATGTCATCTAGAAGCCCAAAAGGTCAAAGTAGTCAAAGTGGTTAAGAGATTTTAAAGGTAAATAATAAAGTGAAGTGATGAGTATATTATAATTTAAAGTGAATACAAAAATAAATTATTTCAATAATAAATTTAATGGAGAAATTAGAAGTGGACCCAACCTAAAATAAGGAAAGGGGCCAAGTGACCTAGGAAGATGTTTCTTTTAAGGAAGCTACCCGAGAGTATAAATAAGCAAGTACTCCTCTCTCATTTTAAATTAAAATCGAGAATATTGAATATCTATATATGTGTCTGAGGTAACCATGATATCTAAACTGGAATTCGAGTGAAGGTGAAGAAACGAAGGCTGAAATGCAAGGAAGGATAAATTCCCTTGATGATGCTTTCTGTATAAATATTATGTGTCAACTCACCATTTTTGCTATAATCTTTTTTTCTACAACGATTCAGACCATGAAATTTCTATTCAAGTGGAGAACATATCCAAGTATCCATGGTAAAAAATTCAGCATGTGGTTCATTTCATTTGGGGAGTTACACCACGGAAAATAGGGTTTGTGGTCACCCCTAAAACTAGTCAAAATCAAGTGTTTCTAAAAATGTCATAACGTATTCATAACAGATCCAAATTTAGTGGAGACAAATATTTTTGGTTAGGGTATAGTCCGTAGTATGTCAAAGGTAATAGTTTCAGATTAATTCATCAAATATATCGTGTGGGGCATGCTCCACAAGTTCACTCTATAGAGTAAGCCAAAATTCAACAAAGTATGCCATTTTCTCTATAACTCATTTTCAGAGGTTCCAAGTAGTGACACTTGGAGAATTGTATAAAACACACTGAATAATATTGTGTAATCAGCCATATCTTTGTATCACAGTTAAAGTTAAGGATTACTTCAAGTTGGGTTGTTGACTAATCCAAACTAGCATGTGGAGACTAAAGAAAAGTTTGATGAAAATGTCACTTTGTTTTTAAAGTTAATGAAGGTTTGTAGGAATGTGATCATACACTAGGTCTATTACAAAGCTAAGCAAATAAGATTTGGATGATGAAATTGATGAGGGCTTTGGTTGTGGTACATGTTGAGTACATATTCAGACAAGTAGCTGATGAGTTGACTAGCCATTTACGAGGTGTATAGTTGATGATGTTGCACATATTGATCTAGTCATAGTTGATGATTAGTTGACACATTATTGGTAACATACTTGGTACATGGTTGGATGCACTTGTTTATGGTACATGTTACTATAGGCTATGGTTGGATGCACTTGCTTATGGTACAGTTGGATTACAGTTGAGGTACGTGTTGATGAATGGTTGATGAATGGTTCAGATTTATTGGTACAGTTTGCTAAAGATATATCTCACAAAGCTGATAGTGTGATAGTGGTTCCATCATTCTACTCTACTGTGATGGCAGATTGTGGCAAGGATCTAGTGGTTGTAGACACCTCCGAATAGCCGGAGAACATTGGGGTTGTAGCCAAAGAATTGAGGAGTTGATATTCCCTCGGCCAGGCCCGAAACTAGGGGTTGGAGCCTCCGTCCTGTACTGAAAAAAGGAATTTGGTGCTTCCAATGAATGTAATTCTTCAAGACATATAAGAAAAACATTCTATGGTTTTCTCCTCTTTGGGTTTCCGTTTAAAACACTGGGTGTAATCGTATGTGTGTTTTTTTATTTATTACTTCTCATTATTGATAATAATTCTACATTTATAAAACATTTGAAGAAATGGATTATAATTATGCTATTAACGATTCACCCCCCCAAGAATCCAACAATTGGTATCGAGCAGTGTTCCTTCAAAAATCAATTTAACCACTAAAAGGTAGATCATGGAGAGTACCAACTCAGATAAAAAATGGAATACCAGAAATTGATTTGGACAAAAGTATGCTTTTGAGCATAAGGATGAATACATATATACAAACACAGGGATTTTTAGTGCCTATAAATCAATTGTAGATGGATACACAACACTAATAGTTCCACCAACAAATGAAAAAGCGTTGAAACTCAATGAGAATAATTCCAAAGCCATAAATGCACTTTGAATGGTCTAAGTGATACTTTATTCACCAAAGTTGCACACATTGTAACTGGCTAGTAGATTTGGGACAAGCTTCAAAAATATTTATGAAGGATATTAAAAAATCAAAGCAACAAAGATTTAAACTTACAGAGGTCATTTAAAACAACTAAAATGAAGGAAGATGAAGATGTCGCAGCCTCACTTCTTATGAGTCGATGAACAGCAGTGCATGCAATCATAGGATTGAGAATAAATTGAAGAATCTATAATTGTTCAAAAGGTACTAAAATCTCTTCCTATGATTGCAACCCAGATATTAGCACTAGAAGAAATATCGATCTAAACTCAATAAGCATGGACTTACTGCATGGAATCTCTTCACAAAGATATGAAATGAGAACCGAATAGAAAAATCCAAATGTAAAAAGAAGTCAGCCTTCAAAGCATCCAAAAAGATCAAAGCAAAATAAAAAGGAACAAGAAGAATATAGCAAGAAGAAGGATCGCCTCGAAGATGATGAAGAAGTGGCCAACTTCAATAAAAGACCGAACAAGGAACCAAACGATAAGTAATGCAGGTAATCTCCTTTAATTTGTTTTAATTCAGATTTGTATTAATAATTTTCTAACAAATGTCCCTCATAAGAAAAAGAGAAATGACTAAGGTTACCTAAAAAAGGAAGGTAAACATATAAAGGTAAAGAACTACAAAGAAAAGTTTTCAAGAAAAGCTTTTTTCAATTAAAGAAGACATCTCATCACTGATGAATATGAAGTTAGTGACAAAGGAAATGGAGAGTTCTATCTAAGGTAGAAAAACTCCTCGAATAAAAAGACTCCAAAGAAAATATGAAGAAGAAATTGAAAGTGGTTGCCTTCCTCGAGAAGAATTAATGAGTGCCATAGAAGCTATCAAGAGAAAAGAAGAAAAACAATAAACTACAAGCATAACTAGATAAGAAAAAGACACTCAAGAACTAGAACTTAATGATCACAAAATTGAAGGTTCAAATAGAAGAAGATAAAATAATTGAAGAACCACTCAAACAATGTTTCAGAAGGAAAGGATAGGATCATTGAAACCTAGAAGCAGAGATTGTCACATTGAGAGAAGATATTCAAAAGAAAAATATGCGCATTAGCCTGTGTTTCGATGATATTACCGTAAGAACAAAATTCTGACCTTGACAAGTCCAGACTTGGATACAATCGTATTTAAAAAGAGATCAAGCTCCAAAACAACAAAGCAAAGAAACAAATTCAAAAAGTTATATAGAGCCCACCAAAAGGGGATAAAAAGATATACAAGGAAGATTACAGGGACACTTCCACCCCAAGAAGATTCATATTTTAGAATCAACAAATGATAGACATGACTCAAGAAGAAGAAGGATTCATAAGAGTTAACCTCCTTTCATAAGATCTTCAACTACTGCATCAAACTATATTTTTTTGATTATGTTATGCATGTAATAATTTTCGACATAAATATGTAAATTGCGTAGAGCTAATAATAGGAACAATAACTACTTTGAGAGCCATATTAAAAACAGGTTATTGAAGACCTAGTGAAACACGTAGAAGAAGTTACAACAAGTTTAAATCATTGAGAAGCACTGAGTGAAATATAAATCGTAACAATTCTTTTGGACATGGGCCAAAAAATTGCGTGAATGACATTTCCTCCCAAAGAACCTCAACAGAGTCACAAACAAGAACATCATAAAATGACATGGATAAGAAAGCAAATTCAATATAAACAAATGAAGAATGCACAATTACTCTACAAGCTAAACAGAAGAAAAAATGGTTTTGTATAAGTGTTGATATGGATGTCTTCAAAACATTACGACAAAAGATAGAGGACAAGTTTCTTTTCTTTATTAAAGAGATGGATCAGTCTCTTTTTGAAATGATGATTCATCCAAAAATCATTGGAAAAGGTACAATCCTAATTGGGAACAAGAAATGAAAAGAAAGAAAATGTTCTACTAGTAGAAGATATGAAACATAATATTTTAAGTGATTCAAATGTGTGACCAAGGTTACAAAGTTACTTCTTTGATTCACAAAGGTGGGAGATAAGAAAAGAAGGTGTAGGGAAATTGGTTGCTGGTAGTCAAAGAACTTCAAGCAACATATGTTAAGTTTAAATTGGAAATGAAAAGTGTTGTTCAGGAAAGGAATATGTTGGCTGCGGCATGTGAAGAATGTGGGTTACATACTTTGACAACTTGTCAAAGCCGTTAAAAAGATAAGGCCGAGAAATGCCAATGTATCATGAAACCAACCAACACTTTGTGCAGCATCACAATGTAAGGAAAGCAAACAAAGACTGTGTTCAAATCAAAGGAATATCAATAACAAAACCATTGAAATTGTGCATACCGATCTAGTTGGACCAACTACAACAAAAGGCTTAAAAGTGAGAGATACTCTTATGTTATTATTTGATGATTATACAAGCATGATTGCAGTAGCTTTGTTTCTCAAGAACAAATCATGTTTTGAAAAATTTCAAGATCTACAAGGAATGGTTGAAATGAGGATGGATTCAAGAATCAAATGTTTATGATTGAATAATGGCGAGAATTCAATTCCCAAAGGAATTTATGGACTAATCGCGAACAATCATGGAATAAAAAGGCAATTCTCCATCACTAGGACACCTCAACAAAAATGGAGTTGTTGAAAAGAAAGAACAAGATAGTACAAGAAATGACTCAAACAAATATAATGGATTCAAAGTTGATGATATTTTGACACAGTAAAGGCATACAAAGTTCACATTCAAAACAGAGTAATGCTTAGAAAACAACACTCCATAAAACTCTCTATGAGCTATGGAAAGGAAGACCAACAAATGTGAAGTACTTTAGAGTTTTTGAAGCAAATGCTACATCAAAAGAGAAGATGGAAGAATGGGAAAGTTTGAATCTCATGTGGACAAATGAATACCTGTTGGTTACCTTGCTATACAAGGAAAGCATACAAGTGTTACAAATCTAAGATTAAAACAAGTTGTGGGAAACATCAACGTAACAATTGATGGTAGACAATGTGCATCATAATCAAAGAAAGAAGAAAACAAATCAATGGAACAACTTTTGAAGAAGAAGATGAAAAAGAAGAAGAAGAGGAAGATGAAGATGAAGAGAATATGATAGAAGCAAAAGATAAAGTTCAACAACATTCCAAATACACCTAGCAAACGAGTACGTAAGAATCATCCTTCATCATAATATTGGAAACAAAGATGCAGTGGAGTTGAGACTAGAAGAAAATCCATTCACCGCATCAAACACACCTAGCACTCTTAACTACAATTGAACCAAACTATTTAAAAGAAGCCAACAATGATGAATTTTGAATAAGTCCATGGATGAAGAATTGATCAAATAGAGAAAATGACACTGAATCGGTTCCAAGACCAAAGAATAAGAAATGCATCTACACAAAATGGGTTTCCGTGTGAATAAATTGAATGAAGATGGACAAGTTACAAGGAACAAAGTTGATTAGTATGTATGGATATGCACTGATTGAAGGAATAGACTTTGAAGAGACATTTGCCCTGGCCGTTTAATGGAAGCAATCCATTTGCTTTAGCTTATGCATTCCAAAAAATGTTAAAGTATATTAGATGGACAAAATCAACTTTTCTCAATGGGGGAACTTGAAGAAGAAGTCTACATTGAACAACCTAAGGGATTCTAGTCGTCGAGAACATAGACTATGGGTGTAAATCAAAGAAGGCCTTGTATGGTCTAAAAAACAAATGCTAGAGCATGGCACTCCAGACCGGATAAGTATCTACAACAGACAAAGTTCAGAAAAGGAAGTGCAAACAAATAACCCTACATCAAGGTAAATAAGGTAATATTTTATTAATTGAAGTTTATGTTGATGATATTATTTTCTTTTGGTAGTGATGATGATTGTGTTGTTTCTAAATTTGGTAAAAGACATGCATAATGAATTTGAATGTCATTACTTGAGAACTATCCTTCTTTATGGACTTCGAGCATGTCAAAGCAACAAAGAAATTTTTATTTCTCAACCAAGTATATCGAGAAATGCTAAAGAGGTTCAGAATGGAAGGTTGCAAACTAGTTATCACCCCATGCAAACCACTCTGTGTTGAGCACGCATTGATGATTCAAATTCCCACGCATCGTGGCAATATAGGGTCAATGATTAACAACCTACTATGACAACATCCATCTAGATGTAATGAAGGCATTGGACAGTGGCGATTTCAAGCGTAACCAAAGGAATCACATGTATTAGCTGCAAAGAGGATCTTCATATATCCCCAAAGGAACAAAAAGCATTTGGATTATGGTAATTCAAAGCGAAAAGATCTATCACTCTATTTCCCGCTACTGTGATGCGTGATTGCGTAATATATTGATGACCGGCTTAAAGCACCTGGCCGAGCAATGTTCTACTTAGGGTGAGTGTTTGGTATCATGGATAAGCAAGCAACAATCATCGACATCTCTATCTACCGAGGCAGAGAGCATTGCAACAACAACATGTTGCGGGCCAATGTTCTTTGGATGAAACAAAATTTGATAGGTATACAGGTTGAGGCGATGGTTTCATTCCAATATATTGTGATAATAATAAAAGTGCTATCACTATCTCAAAACCCTATGATGCACTCCAAGATGAAGCTAATATCCAATCAAGCATCACTTCTATCGAACAAAGTTACGCGAAAGAACATCACCAGAGTTGAGCATGTACAATAAAATAACAAGTGGCAAACTTCTTTACAAAAGCACTTCCATGGAAAGCCCTTGAATATCTTCGCCAAAGACTTGGAGCTATTTCTACCCAAAATGAATGCTTTTTAAATGCTTATCTCATATGTCTTAAATGTACACGAGAAAGCACCATAAGAGAACACCACCGTGGGAGCAACCCCCGATGAAAAGATACCTTTACCATTGATGAAAAAAGGGGGGAGAGATTCATCGGATGGCTAGGACAAAGCGGCATGGTTCCGTGGGGGAGTATATTTATCGTATTTAGGACAAAGGCATGGTTCTAGGGGAGTATATTTATCATATGTAGAGGACAAAGGCATGGTTCTAGGGGGAGAAGGAGTGATATGAATTTCAAGATGCATCGAAAGTTGCCATCAATGCCAAAGGGGAGATTGTTGATTAAGGTTGGTTGTCACTGAAGTCAACCCATGAAGAAAGTCTGACAACAAATTCTGGTAGCACAAAGGTTTGGGTCATGGACCCAATATTGTTTGATTTAAATATGACTCATTACTATTTTTCATGGTTGATAAGAAGTAAATATGGATGAACTCCAAAGTGTCCCCTTTATGGTGAAATCCCTGCCCGAAGAAAGTGCTTTGTGGAGTAAGAGAACCCATGCTAATTGTGGAATAATGAGATTAAAGGCAAAGTGATTTTAGGGAAAATATCCTATATGAATAGTGCTTGTCATAAGTCATCTCGATGGTCCCAGGAATGTCACATTATTCCTCACGACTAGAGAGTTATGGCCATGAGAAATTGGAGACCCCTGTGTTTGTAATGGACCCAAGTTTGTCGATGGGTAATGGTATGAGTTATGATATATTTTAAGATAATAATTATCTCTATATGGATAGTACATGTTATTCCATTTATGTTGGTATAGAACGTCACATAACTCCCTCACAATGGTTTGAGAGTTATGGCTCCATGAAGTTGGAGGACCCCTCATTTGTCATCTAGAAGCCCTAAAAGGTCAAAGTAGTCAAAGTGGTTTAAGAGGATTTTAAAAGGTAAATAATAAAGGAAGGGATGAGTGTATTATAATTCAAAGTGAATACAAAATGAATTATTCCAATAATAAATTTAATGGAGAAATTAGAAGTGGACCCAACCCTAAAATAAGGAAAGTGGGCCAAGGACCTAGGAAGATGTTTTAAGGAAGCTACTTGGAGAGTATAAATAAGAGGCAAGGTTCTCTCATTTGAATCACACTTGAGAATATTGAATATATATATATGTGTCTAAGGTAACCAAGGATATATAAACCATAATTCCGAAAGTGAAGGTGAAGAAAAGAAGGCCGAAATGCAAGGAGTTGATAAATTCCTTTGATGGTGCTTCTAAGTTATGCTATTTATGTGTCATCTCACCATTTTCGCTATAATTTTTCTATAATGATTCAGGATATGTGAAATTGCTATACAAGGAGAAAAACATATCCGGGCATCCTTGGTAAAAAATTTCGCTTTGTGGGTCGTTGTATTTTGGGGAGTTACACCCCATGGAAAATAGGGTTTGTGTCCAAATTCCTCAAACTAGTCAAAATTAGGTGTTTTGGGTAAAAATGTTGTAACTTCTTAACTTCTTCATAACAGATAAACGTTCAAAGGAGACCAAATGTGTTGGTTAGGTAAAGTCTTTAGTATTCTTTTAATAGTTCTACATCAATTCATTAAATATTTTGTGTGTGGGGCACGCTCTACAAGGTCTCTCTAGAATAAACAAGTCAGCCAAAAGTGCCATTTTTTTATATAACTCCCTTTATGAGGTTCCAAGTAGTGATATACTTGGAGGAATTGTATAAACACACTGAAGAAAAATTGCATATCAGTTTCATATATCTATACATTACAGGTTCAAAGTTAAGGATTACTCAAGTTAGGTTGTTGACTAATCCAAAACTAGGCATGTGAGACTAAAGAAAGTTTGATGAAAAATGCTACCTTTGTTTTTAAAGTTAAGGAAGGTTTTGCGTGGAATGCGGATCATATATACACCAAGTCTATTACGTGAGCTACAAATCAGATTTGGATGATGAAATTGATGAGGGACTTTGGTTGTGCACACGTTGAGTACATGGTTGAGACAAGTAGTTGATGAGTTGGTGCACATACATGAGGTGTATAGTTGATGATGTTGAACATATTGATGAGTCATAGTTGATGAGTAGTTGACACATTATTACAACATACCCTTGGTACATGGTTTGGATGCACTTCGCTTGTGGCACATGTTGATTGGTGGTTGGTGCATGGTTGATGCACTTGTTTCTATGGTAATGTGCTGGATTATAGGTTGAGGTACTGTTGATGCATGATGCATGGTTTAGGATTTATTGGTATTGTGCTCTTACAGCCGTATATTTCACGTTGATAGTGTGATAATGGTTCCATCATTCTACTTCTACTCTGTGGTGGCGTGATCGGGTAAGGACACAAGTGGGTTGTGCCACCTTTCGCTTTGTAGCAGAGAACATCAACAGAGCCTCCTTCTGCTGTAGCCAGAGAATCGGGAGTTGGAGCTTCCCTCAAAGTGTAGCCCGGTGTTCAGGGGGTTGGAGACTCTTCCGGCCAGCTAGAAAAAACAAAGGAAGTTGGTGCTTCCAAATGAATGTAATTCTTCACATATAAGAAAAGCATTCTCGTGGTTTCTTCCCAATTTGGGTTTCCAATGTAAAATCGGTGTACCGTATGTGTGATTGTTTATTTCTTACCGCCTCATTATTGGATAATAATTCTACATTGATATACATTTGAAGAAAAATGATTGTACTACGCTTATTATTGATTCACCGCCATCTCAGTAATCCAACACCCACAAGCTACCAAAGTGTCAATGAACCTCACCTTCAATGGTATTGCCAACCTCTCGAGTCATGGACTAACTTCCGAACCAACATCATCCAAATGATCACCTACAACCACAAAATCCAGTTCTTGATCATAACCATATCAAACATAAACACATCAACATCTCCAAAGAAGTATTTAACTCGCCGCCTTTTCCCTAAGGTGCTTAATTATTTAACCCCATTGTGCAATGACACATGCATGACAAAGCAATCCCCTGATAGCGTGCACATTACGCGTACTGCTCTTCATCCTACGTGCGCACATTACATATGTGTGTCATTGCCGGGGACATACAGCGCTTCATACTGCCACATATACACTAAGGTAGATCATAGCTACCTGTTCATCCCACAGGTGCGCACATATGTGTGCCTGTCAGACATACAAAGGCGCCTTCATGCGCCTCTGTCACATATACGGGCGTGCATCATAGCGCGCCTGTTCACTACATAGCTGCACACTCATGCACAATTGTTTAGCTTACAGGCACGCATACCATGTGTGCCTGTTTCCCCCATTAGGGTGCCCCTGCACATGGATATCCACAAAATAGTTGCACACCCATGCACTTATATTTCCCGATCACCCGCACATTGGGGGGCCCACACCCACAAAACCTCTTGTACGACCCTCCGTACAGGCCCTGCCCAAAAATAGAAACCCTAATTCTATGCAGTACAATAAGACAACTAACCTGAAGCTTGCTAGTCTTGAATCGACTGCCTCATTCTCCCAGAATCTCCAAATCTCCTCTGAATATCTCTCGTCCAATCACTTTGACAACAGGTACAAATGAGGTGGCAATATGGGCCCTACAACTATATATAATCCTTTTTGCAAAACTTCCAAACTCCATTCCAGGAGCTCCGGACGTCCGTTTTTCGATCCATCTTCAGCCACGGGATCAACACCCCGTCCTCTACATCAAGACAGTCCCTCGGACATTTTTCATCCTTAGCCCCCGAGGATATTTTTTTTCCATACCCCGTCTAGGTACGCATGCTCATGTTCAAAGTTATCAAATAAATGATTATATGTTCAATTATCTTCAGATATTGTTCATGTCGGGTATTTGGTTGTCATGTGTGAAGGTACTTGGTCATCACACACTAGTACGATGCCTTCAGGTATATAATCAACATTGGCATGTAATCATTCCCTCTGAATCTCAATCGCATCTCCAGTCACACCCTCTGAAATTTTCCTTTAGGGTCCCTATATCCGGCTCTACAGTACTGTCACCTCCACTACATTTTGGGTACTGTCACCTGGTAGCACTCTCCCCCACATGAGTTGTCCCATTCATAGCCACCTTTGGCACTTTGACACTCATGTTATTTTTAACCTTTAGGGATGGGAGTCCTGATAGTCTTACATCATGTCGTGAATCAGACACATACTCCTCATTTTGCTAACCTACCCAATGGACTCCTAGGGCACTTCCTCACGATTTTATTTTAACTGCACTCCCACAACACCATCTACCATCCATTTCACCCACCGCCATTTTTCCCATCTTCAGACTGCCCTCCATACATTGACCTAATACAGAAACCCACCTATGGGGCCCCAACCCTCCACTTGTTTTTTACACCAACTTGTGCCATCCTCAAGCCAAGCCATCTTACACTGGGGCACATGTTTCTGTATCTGCATTATTATCCCCACTGATTTTTTAATTCTTTTTGTAATTAAGTCGTTGTTTCCAACATTTTACATAGTTTTTGTCGTCACCTTTGGTGACCTTCTTGGCAATCGCAACCTATGTCACCCTTTGTTGGGGCATTCCTTATCACCTACTCTTGTTGACATTGTCCATAAACCCCAAATATCCCACATGCCACCTACCTCTTCTCTCGGAGTTTGTTCACTTTGTCCCACCTATGGCACAACTTATCCCACGTCTTGTTGTCCCCTTGACACTCAACCACGTTGAATGGTTGCAGACACTTATACTTCGCATATATACCCAACCAAGGGAAGTCTTGAGTCTCCATGCATCTTTACTTCCTCCATGTACCTCCTCAGTTCCTGACCTCACCTAGTGGATTTCACGAAGCCCTTTGCTTCTTGGAGTCATGTCTCCCTTTTTGTCGACATCAACACAATTTCCAGAAGGGTGACAGTATCTTAATCTCATTACCTTTACAATGAGGAGACTTGGATGACACAGGGAGAACCATCATTGCTCTCTGCTATCGTTGATCCCCATAACATTCAACTTCAACACTTTCTCATGTTACGGTGGGTCTTACTTTGTGACTATTGCAGTTCTTTTTTATATTTTCCGAAGACCTCTGAACTTTGTTGGGCTATCAATGCCCATAGAATCCATGATGATTCTTACAGGTATCATTACCTACTGTTCAGAGTATGTTCCTCCTTAGAATTGTCCTTTGCCTTTATCAAAACCCTCTCCTGAGGGCACTGCAGTTGTCTACATCAACACACAGTTTCAGTTACTGTACAACACCCTTTTTTTTGAGTTACATGACACGAGCATGGGGCATGCCCGCCTCATTTGTACACAATTTATTTTACACACCTTGTGAAAGGTTGGGTTCTACAGGTTCCCTTCTCCTTCCAACGGGTCACTCTTGATACTATCACTATCGCTTTTTCTTACAATGGTACTCTCAGTAGAATAAATATTGATGAATTTTGGCTACCCATATGCTCATAACCTCATCCATCAGAGGGCATTTGTTATCATTGAAATTTCATTTGCAAATGGTTATAGGAATCCAACATCTTCAAACAACTATGAGTCCACCCATGGACCAAAATTACCAAAAATGAATTTCCAAAAGGTCCAAAACTATACAACCAGTAATAAAATTAAGATGCGCTATGACTACATAGGGTGTGTGCACACATGCGCCATCCAGAAACATAGGAAAAGTGCACATGCGAATGATGCACGACTGTGGATGCTAAAATCCATGCATACCTAAGAACGACGCATTTATGAGGTTGGTCGGCCTCCCACCCGCTTATAGTTCATCTTTCAAGTCGATTTGACATCCAAATCTCGGCTGGATTTGACTGGGTGGCTAGTCAAAGACCTAAAGGTGCCCTAAACATCCCCTTTTCACATTAAAAGCTGGTTGCACAATAACTCAAAGTGGTGCTATAAAACAAGGCCATGGGTGCACTACATTTTCAAGGAATTCATTTGTAAGGTTATGCTGCTTCTATTCTCTTGGGGAATCCTCTTTTCTCATCAAGAGCATACTAGCACCATTCCATTTGGGCAATCCACATCACCTTTTGAGTGGGTTAGCTTGGTATTATTTCACCATTTCTTTCAATTTTTCAAGTTGTAAGAAGAGCTTAATCTTGGGGGTTCAAGAGCACTCCCTTGGAGGAATAAGGGACCCAAAGTCCCCTTTCTTCTCGGTGTTTTCTTTTCACTAATACAATCCTTTCCATTGGTGACATGAGTCTTGTTTGTTTCTTGTTATTATGTCCTTATGCTCAATAGTTTAGTTGTTCTTTCCTTTCCTAGTTTAATTCTTATCTTAGTCTGTTACGTTTATTTTTCTAACCCTTTCCTTCATTGCTGTCTTGCTTAGCTAACCCAACTAAGCTTGTAAGCACCTCTGTTTTGCCCATTCAGGTGACAAAAGAGGTGCAACAATGAGGGCTTGTTGGTTCCCTCTTGGAGTGAACCCTGGGTCTACCCCTGTGCCAACAAGGTACAATGTGAAGTTACCCCACATGAAGTTTGTGATATTATTTTAGGAAGTCCATATATGTGGAAATGTCACACTATTTATGAGTCTCAGCCCCATAGTGTCATTTTTACTCTGGAGGGTCAACTCTATAGGATACCAAAGGTAGTTATGACTATTACCATTTCATTGATCTAAACAAAATAGTGCTAAAAAGAAATCTATTAGATCAAAAAGTTCTCCCTTTTTATGATCTGGTCATAAGGTGGATAGAAGGTCACTGTGACCACCACAGATGCGACCCTGTTATAGCAATATTTTCCTCACCATTGATATCTTTCATAGAGGGACTTTTTAGATTTCCCTATGTAGACTTATCAACCCCCTTTTTGACAAATCCAGAGCCAAAAACACATATTTTTCCACATATACGCTCCCTAACGGCTTTGCAAGATGCGTATATGCTTGCTGCTCCACTACAACTCGCGTATATCAGGATTTGTGCTAGAAAATACAAAATGAGGTCGGGTTTCCATGTCACGACAAAATATCTCTGATCTTTGGCCTTCCATATACTAGAAACGTTCCGACTCAACCCTTCAGTTGCATTCTAGAGGCTATAAGAGCAAAATTTCAAGCTATGGAAAAAGAGGAGAAAGCATTCAACTTTGAGAGCAAAGTTACTCTGGAGAAATTACTTCATATTGAGTCTGCATCTCTTTGTCCCTCAAGTATTAACACAGTGTTCAACCCCCAAGCTCTTTCCTTATTGTCAAGAGGCCCTCATTACCTCTTTGATATGAGCTTGCCTTTGGTGGAGGATTGAAGTGGTGGAGACCCAGTTGGAAGGAACTTGGTTTCTTGGTTTCGAACCATGCTGACACGGAAGTTTGTAATGTTGATACTTCTGTTGATCAATTATTAATAGAAATACTCCTTTCCCGTCCTATCAATATCTTGCAAATATATTATTATTAGCCATGGGCATGTTTGTAATGTTTATTAATGGATTGTGCCATCTGATGTGCTAACTCATTTTATATATTGTCACTATATACTTGCTTCGCTTGTTTGTTGAGAACTTCTTGCAGGTGTAAAGCTTTGGGTCAAAGTGATCAACAGTGGAATGACATCAAATGATTGGATCAAGGTAGGATTCTTCCTCATATTGCACATTAGTTTATATAGCACATGTTGGAATTGAGTTGATTTCTGCAGTCATACCTGTCTGTTGTGGTTTACCTTTGTCCATAGAGAGTTTTTCCCTTGTAACAGAATTGGTGACTCCACTGGGGAACATCTTCCTTCTAAGGGTTGAAGTATTTTTTTCTTCTTACATTGCTCTTTTTCCTTTCCGTTTCTTGTCATATCATAGTTGGATAGAGTCTGTTCACTCTGGGTCTGAGTTTTTCAACCTTTTACCCTTGCCTAGCCTTGTTTTAAAAGATATACGCCCTTTTTTCCTTGACATCCATGTATACATGCTTGTTGTCCCACTGCAAGAGGCATATATACGCCCTTTTCTCTTGAATAGTCACGTATACCACTTCCCCTTGCTTTCTTGCTTGGTTTAGTGACTTCTGGGTAGGTTTTGAGGACCACTGAGCCTTTTTAGGTCTCTGTGGTGCTTGTTGAGATTATCTGGGATGATAGGAAACTTGTTTGGAGTTGAATTTTTGGGTGGCATCTTTCTCTTTGTTTTCCATTTTTTATTTGTCCTTGGTGGTTGGGCTGTCTGCTTAGCTTCTTGGTATTCTGCTCGAGTGATTGCTTTTATACACACTAGAATTTATATATCAAGTCGCTTATCAATCCATGCATTTTCTTTTTCATACATTGAAAATACAAAAAAATATGTATTTTTCATTGGTTGATATTTTTGTCTTGGAACCTTTATCATTAGCTTAGCACATTTAGGGAAAGATTGCATTTTACTTCTGAGTTGCAAAGTTAAAATTGAAGATTGCATTGTTTTTTAGCATATCATTCACTGAAAAGTTAAAGTTAGGCTTTGCATTATATCTATTATTATTTTCATGCAGAGTCATAACACCATGAGTTTCATTTCCATACCTTTTTGAGTAATCATGGAAAAAAAAATTTATGCTTTAAACTAAAATTGATTAGTAACGATTTTATTGTTTAGGCTGACAAACTAGCCTAGGATTTAGCGCCTTGGAATAGGATTTTGTGAGTAAACTTCTCCAAGTCAATTAAATCAACATATGTGTCTGAGACAGGGAGTTGAGAAATCCATTGTATAATTGGTAATATCAGGAGGCTCCACTCACACTGGAGTTAAGCACGAGGTCGCGCAAAGTTTGTTGAAGGGATAACCCCTGGATACTCACCCAGAGTCAGAGATATTTCCATGGATTTATTTGTATTTGGGGATCTTGTTAGTATCCATACCTCTTTGAGAGGCGGTACTTTCAAGGTTTCAGGATTTTCTACCCTGCCCATACAGTAATCCAGACTTACGACTGTTCACCTGTGCATCGGTTATAACGTGGTTTATTAATCACTTGACTTAGGCTTCTCATAGGTTACTTTCATGGGTTATTCTGCTTGTATCCTGAGTCAGATAGGGGTCAAACAACACACAACCTTTATGGAATATTACCTCTCCTAGGGGATTTGACCGACTGGTTGTTAAGCCTACGAGGGCCCTTATAACTAATTTTGTTACCTCCAAAATTTACCCGGGAGTCTCAGGTCCCTCTTGGACGAGGCATACCTTTTTTAGCGAGGGAGGCCACTCAACCAATTTAGCCCATTTGCATGCATATTGGCCTTTTGACTTTTTGGTATGCTCTTTGATTACTAGTTTGCCTTAGGAGTCTGTACTGAGTCTTCATTATCATGGATAGTGGAGTTCCTTTTGATCCCTCATTTACTGCCATCCCCCCCATGATGTCCACTCATTTCATGGGGATGGATCCTTTCGCTTCACATTATGGTATGCAGAATTATAATACCCAGTCCACGCCTTGGGTCTCTAATCATTTTTCTCATGGTATGCTTGATATGTCTTCTCACTTTCCATCCTTTGTCTCGCCTCCTTATGCGAATACAAGTTTTGGGTCTAGGGGAATGATGCCTCCTTCTTATCCCTCTCCATTTGGTAGGATTCATATCCTTCAAACACCTCTTATGGTAGGAGGTTGGAATATTCCTTCCTACGAATCCACTATGTGAGAAGTAAGTGCCCAATTAAGAAATCATTCTACTTGTTACACTCCATCCACTTATCCTTCTTTCGCTATGTCGATTCCTACGAACACTTTTCCCATGACGGACCTCTGTCTTCCCTCTAGTGTTTCATTCGGGGGGAATTATTTTTATAGTATGGGAAACCCCCCTCACGAAGTTCCTTTGTCTAGGGGAAACATATATCCTCGCATGAGTAACCCTTGTCATGTCGCTTTCTCTTCGCAAGCGACTTCCTCAGTTTAGATGCCCTTACAACCCTTTATGAATCAGTATGGAGGAGGATACTATCCTGTTGGACAGGGACAGGGTGTAAAACAGGATCCTTCCTGGCCTGCAAATTATCAAAACCAATATTTCCTTGGACCTTGGTCTCAAATGCCACAATTCACCACTGCCACAAGTCCAGTCACTGTGTGTCATACTGGCATTATATCAAAAACCATTGCTATTCATGTTGGAGATTGGTTGACAACCTCTGCGAGTCATGTTGAAGACCTGCAACCAGTTGCTGCAAGTCATGCTGGGGGCACAAGTCCAATCACTGCGTGTCATACTGGTGTTATATCACCAACCTCTGCTAGTCATGTTGGATATTGGTCGATAACCTCTGCGAGTCATGTTGAAGACCTGCAACTAGCTACTGCAAGTCATGCTGGGGGTACATGTATGGTCACTACTAGTCACACTGCACATCCATCACCAACCTATGCTAGTCATGTTGGGGATTCATCACCAACCTCTGCTAGTCATGTTGGAGATTTTCTACTAGCCTCTGCAAGTCATGTTGGGAGAATGTCACCAACCACTGCAAGTCATGATGGAGGCATTCATATGATTGAGAATCCTATACATCTTAGACATAATCCTAGATTACTTTGCAGGACTTGCGAAGGAAGTCACCTTACTCATTTGTGTCTTGTTACTGCTGGGATACCAGAAGCGTGGGGCTCACCTAAGGGCCCTTTGGGTTTTGAGGCATCTATATTTTCACAACATTCCATTCCTTCTTTGGTTGATACAACAATCATGCTGATGAAATCTTCGGCTGAAACCTCTTTTCCTTCAGGGGTTGATGCATCCTTTGACCTTGTTGTCTCACATCCCATTCAACTTGTGGTCATGTCGATGCAATCTTTGACTGACACCTCTCCTATGTTCAGAGGTGATGTGTCTCTTGACCTTGTTGTCTCAGATCTTGTTCAACCAATGGTCATGTTGATGTAATATTAGAACGACAACACTCCTATTTTTTGGGGTGATACACCTCTTAACCTTTTTGTCTCACATCCTATTCAACCAATGGTTGAGGAAGTGGTCGTATCGATGCAATATTTGATCGACCCCACTCTTCTCTTGGAGAGTGATAAGTCTAAGGAAGCGGTTGCGCCAATTCAATTTTTGGTCGATCCCTCTCTTCTGATTTTGGTTCTATACCTTCTATGCCATGTCCTTAGTAGTTCTATTACTTCACCTTCTAAACAAGAGAGAGTTTTAATCTTCCCGATTTCTCTCCCTCCAAGTCTTGACGAGGTTCCCTTTGATTGGGATGGTCTTGTGGGGTATCCAATGCCTTCACATATGTCTTTTCTAGGAAAATAAATTATCCTATATATCACGGAGATGATAACCTCTATTAGAAATTTGTCCTCAACTTAGAGAGCTTTGGGTCTTCCCAAGCATGTGTCGGTTCTTCATAATACATTGACATTCCAGAAGAGGTCTGCATGGGACCCTTGGCCTCCCCCGTGGCTTACCACCTAGAATATTCCAAACGAGTCTTAGTTAAGATCTTTTCCGACTCGTTACTGAAAATCAAAAAGATTGCCGAGTGATTTGTCCCTTTCACACTCGTTAAAATTGGATTTGAAAGATCACGAGTCTTAGTTAATCTCTTTTCTGACTCGCTATCAAAAATGGAAAAGATCACCAAGTGAACTTGTCTTTTTCACACTCGTAAATTGGATTTGAAAAGACATCTATTTGGCACAAGTTTACCCCTTTTTCACACCAAGTAGACTAAAATACATAAAAGAGGACATTTTTTGGTGTTAAATTGTGATTGCATCTCATGCCCTTTCTTGCAGTATTGAGCCTTTAGCCGGTTCTCACTTTGTGTTATAAACCATGGCCCAAGCAGTTTGCATCCTCAACCAAGCAGAGCCTTGTTTATATCCTTTGCAATTTGACACCCTATACCCTAGAGGGAAAATCACCCCAAGTGTCCATCTCCCGCATGCATTTTCTTGCATTGAGCATAGTTACGTTCCACTGCTAGAACTAGTTTTGCTTACTTGCGACACTCGTTCCCTCCTCTGTATCATAACATTCACTTGTTATGAAAAAACAAAAAAAGATGGGCGGGAAGGGAGTACTATATTGTAATTGGCAGCAGTCGTGTTGCCTTTGAATAGAGCACACAGTTATTGAGTCCTTGTGTCATCATAATTTTGGGTTTAGTATGGCCTTAGGAAGCTGATCTTGTTACAAAATTTTCTCTACCGACTGGTTAATCTTCTAGTCACTATGGAGAACATTATGGATGCCTCCTACATCTAGTTGTCACATCATTAGGTGTATGCTTCCAGATTCCACTGTATGTCTCATGCTCTTGTTCAAAGGAAGTCTATCAACCTATGTCAGCCACTCCTTAGAAATCTTGACTTTGCATGTCGGCCATACCCTCAGTTTGTCTCAAAATCACATGATACTTTGGTCTTATGATGCACCCTAGACCTACTTTCATCATTGGTAGGTCACCTTGAACCCAACAATCGACATTTCATCATGGGTCATTGACTGGGTGGTTTCCCTTGTGTTCGATGGAAAGACATCTATTCACACTTTGGGATTTGTGTAGTGTCTTGGATCCCATTATCCTTATTGGTGGTTTCCTTGCCTTTGTCAGCAATTTTCATCATTGAATGCTATTCAAAGGGTATTTTTCATGTACCTCTTTCATTTGGCACACGTGAAAGACACACAGGGTCGTTGGTTCATGAACATGTTCTTCATCCTATCTCCATAAAATCATGAAGCTCCTACTTTGTTCCTCATGCTGACTGATGAGAGATGCCTTAATGCTCTCCTTTCAACGAGTCTCTTTCCATCGACTTCAACTCATGTATTCTAGATATGATACCTAGAGTTTTATGAGTACCTTGAGGCTTGCAGTCATTAGTGGCAGGCTCTCTCACCATTGACAGATGAGAATACATCAATGTCTCCTGATCAATGGATCTCTCAAGTGTTTGACACCAACTCCTTATTCACATTTGTAGAGATGTACTCAGTGCCTTGATACCTACTTTCATCATTGGTAGGCTGTCTTGCATTTGTTAACAGTATACCTCAATGATCGGTAATCAAACGATGTCTCATCGTGTTTGACCTCAACTCATTTATTCACATGATATAGACTTGCACCATTGGCAGATTGTATTGAAGACTTGAAGACATCACTTTGTGGATGCAACTTTCCTGAGCTGTTGCTTCTGTTTCATTGGACCAATACCTATTTGACTTCAATGATCATGGGAGATTAGATTGTACTACATGGTATACAAATATCTTCAGATTGATTTTGAGATTGGTTTCACTGGGCCTTGTTCGTGACTATGACAACTATTGACATGTAACCTTATTTATACTTGCCTACTCATGGCCATGAACACTTGTTGGTATATTTTCCACATGGATCTGCATTGTATTCTTGGCAGCCATGTATGCAAAGTCAGTACATAATGTAATGAGCAATTGAGTTCATCCAACTGGTTCTCTACCACTCCACTTATGGGTTATTTATAATGTATTTCATCTATCACAGATACTCCTCTGATCTCACACATTAGGGGGAATTTGTTATAGAAAGATTTTCCTCACCATTGCTATCTTGCACAAAGGGCCTTTTTCCATTTCCCTATGCAAACTTATAAACCCCCTTTTTGACAAATCTAGAGCCAAAAACACATATTTTTCCACATATATTCTCCCTAATTGCTTTGCAAGATGCGTATACACTTGCTGCTCCACTACAGCTCGTGTATATAAGGATTTGTGCCAGAAAATACAAAATGAGGTTGGGTTTCCATGCCATGACAAAATATCTCTAATCTTTGGCCTTCCATATATTGAAAACGTTCTGACTTGGCCCTTCAGTTTCATTCTGGAGGCTATAAGAGCACAATTTCGAGCTATGGAAAAAGAGGAGAAAGCATTCAACTTTGAGAGAAAAGTTACTCTAGAGAAATTACTTTATATTGAGTCTGCATCCCTTTGTCCCTCAAGTCTGAACATAGTGTTCAACCCCCAAGCTCTTTCCTTATTGTCGAGAGGCCCTCATTACCTCTTTTCTATGAGCTTTCCTTTGGTGGAGGATTGAAGTGGTGGAGAACCAGTTGGAAGGAACTTGGTTTCTTGGTTTCGAACCATGCCGACTCGAAAGTCTGTAATGTTGATACTTCTGTTGATCAATTATTAATAGAAATATTCCTTTCTCGTCCTATCGATATCTTGCAAATATGTGATTATTATCCATGGGCATGTTTGTAATTTTTATTAATGGATTGTGTTATGTGATGTGATAACTTATTTTATATATTGTCACTATATACTTTCTTCGCTTGTTTGTTGAGAACTTCTTACAGGTGTAAATCTTTGGGTCAAAGTGCTCAACGATGGAACGACATAAAATGATTGGATCGAGGCAGGCTTCTTCCTCGTATTGCACATTAGTTTATATAGCACATGTTGAAATTGAGTTGATTTCTGCAGTCATACCTGTGTTTTGTGGTTTACCCTTGGCCATAGAGAGTTTTTCCCTTGTATCATACCCAAGACCTTTATATACAACAAAAGTAGGTCAAAAAGATTGTAGAGGAGCACAAAGATATTTTTTCACCTACAGGGGTTCCTTTGGACTTCCAAGTCAAGCATTCCATTTACTTGGTGCCTGATTCTCCCTTACCCAATGGTACAATCTATAGATGCCCCCTTTTA
Source organism: Picea sitchensis (assembly GCA_010110895.2). Lineage (NCBI taxonomy): Eukaryota > Viridiplantae > Streptophyta > Pinopsida > Pinales > Pinaceae > Picea > Picea sitchensis. Next base: position 19,557 of record SNQJ01S0058444.1, on the reverse strand, counting down.
GAGAATGAGAGTCTTCCATATGTTCAACATAGATATAATAGAGCCCTTCATATCTCTATTGGGAACATCCCTTTTCAACTGTGTTTGGGGTTCCAACCATTAGCCCCCATTGATATAACTCTTCTTGTTGTATCTTCACCAACAAATTCCTCCCACACTCAGATCAAGGTAGATCATGCAACCATATTTGTTGAATGGATCCAACACCTCCAACAACAAGTTCATGACATCCTTCAACAGGATAATACCAAGTACAAGTAGGACAAATACTTCAACAAGGAAAGCGACTCACCAAGGTTCAGATTCAACAAAATTTTCCCCATATCCCAAGGGAACTTGGTGCAATGGGGACCTTTGCTTCCTAAGAGGGGAGGAATGATCCAAGTGGATCTTGGTGGACATCCACCTTTTCCAATAAATCAATTTTTTCGAGCCTATGGTTTTGATAAACCATAATATTCACTCTTTTTGATGGGGAATGTAATGTAATTCCATCTCCATTTGTTAATTACAACCATAATATAATGATTTCCTAGTGGTATTATGTACATTCCTACAATGTTAATGTACCAGATCCTATTGGAACTCTACATTTAAGAATGCTTGGACAAGAGGAGTATTGGGATGGGTGACCTCCTTAGAAGTCCTAGTGTTTTACATGCCTATGGAATTTTGTAAACTTAGACCAATTTATCCCACATGCATCATGGGAGTTATTATTCTCTCACTCTCTCATATATAATCGAGGTGAAGGAGGTCCTTTGAGCATGCAATTGAGTGTGATGCAATGCTTATTGCAAATGAGCATATCCGACATCTCTTTCTCTTTAAATATAATCTACCACCATTCTATCTACTTTGTGTTCTACAATATTATGTTACTCATTAATATAAGTTGGGTTTCATTGTATTTTTGTGTTCTCTGCTATATTTTCATTTGTATCTCATTTCATTCTCAACATAATCTAGATCACCTATAGTGGAAAAGATAAGTATAACCCTTAGAATTACATTCTTCACCATTGTTGGATTTCGAGGCCTTAATTCATATTTAATTAGGAAAGTACTTGAAAGATATTAAAATATATTGCAAATTATACACTAATATTATATTTCTTAGAACACCAACAAATACAATGAAGAATAACAACTTACTAACTAGTGACATTTTCATTAGACCACATAAATTGGTGTGAATATGCCCCAACACACTTTTTTCTTGCCACGCACTTAGTTGATTGTTTTCGTCACATGAAATCCATGTACAACTTGTAAAGTAATTTTGGATTGTAAAAATTTAGATTCTTATATCTCAAATTCCATTATTTTCTTCCACCCTCAATTAATGTTAGCATAGCTCTTTCCCTAGCTGGTTTTGCTTCAAATTGGGACAAATCGTCTTCTTCATAGACTTTAATCACGACTTAGTAGTTATAATTTTTATCTTTGATAAAATTCTTGTCTTATTTAAACTCCATCTTATGGTTGACTTTGATCACTGGAGCCATTGATAAAGATTCATTCCAAGTAAAAATAATGAATAAAAAATCTCTTTACTTGACCGTCCCTTCATTACCATAAGGATTTACCCTTATTCTTTTGCCTTGTGTATGGTGTTATCTCCAAGGCTTAGGGTCCTCTATCTTTTCAATGTAGTGAATTTCATAGGATAGGTGCTTTGTGGCGCTTGAATATATATACCAAGCATTATTAGTAGTACCCACCCCCTTTAATGATGTCAATAATACACCTTTGTTAGTTTCCTTCTTGTTATCTCTATTCATACAGTTCCTTTGACCTCCTTATGACAATTTATTTTTCTTTTGGTTATATTCGATCATGATATGTCCTAGTTCATGTAGAAATTTCAAATTTAGGGAAATTAATGCAAATTTGAAATTTCACCTCATTTACTTGAGGTTTCTTGGATCTAATTCTTGTGAACTTTCAACCTCGGGGATGATATGATGAATTCAATTACAACAAAAAATACTTCAATTTAATTCAACCCAAATATGTACATTTTAAACCTTTATAGTATAGAAATGCACAAACATACTCTTTATAAAACATAAAGAAAACAATAACATTCACACATAGTACTAAATTTTTTTCCCTGGAAACCCTTAATTGAAAAAAACAACAAATGTTTAGAGCACACCTTTAACTCTAATTTTTTTATTAACTTCCCCATTTAAAATATAATATATATTATTTAGTGAAATCCAAATCCCTAATCCATCAACCTGGATTAGATTCCTTATTCAAAATTATATTACAATGGGTCGAAAAACTACCCAAAAATGGAACAAAAACAACCCAATTTGTTTTTCTAGGGGATTTTCCCTCGAACCCTTGGACCAGGGGGGATACATGTGGGAATAATCATGAAAATAATATAACACATACCTAACAAAATCATCTAAAAATCCAAAAGGGTAAATACCATACAAGTGTACTTCAATGCCAACAAGGTACAACCCTTAGGGGGAACATTTCCAACCATATATAATATTTGAAATAATTTTATTGCGACATAATTTTACAACATAATATCCACATCGTTATCTTAAAACAAACATGAACAAAAAGAGTTGAATCCACATAATCAAGAATATAACAAAAAATGAAAATAAAATATGCAAGTACACAATAATTGGAAAGCTGGAAACTTCTTGTGTGTGTGTGTGTGTGTGTGAAGAATACGATGTTGATTTTTGTAGCTTCGGGCAGGTATTCTCACATGACCCTAAGTTTTGGGCATGTGGGAATCATCGTGGGCACAACATCACACTTTCGGTTTGGTGAAAAACCCCTTGGATTTGAGTGGGGGATTCATGGGTTTGGTGATGAGATTTGTGGGCTTGTGTTGGGGCTTCACACCCACAAGGAAAGCCTAATTTGATGTTGAATTGTGGAGGGGATTTTATGGTGACCCCTAAGGAATGTATATAAAGGAGAGAAGTCAGTGTGACATTATATATGATGTAGAGAGTGTGTGGAGACATGATGGAGCTAGCATAAGTGAGTATGCACTTATTCTTGGAGGATTGGTGATCTCAGCAAAGGGGAAGTCTGTAAGGTGGCGAATCTGGCCCAAGAGAGAGGATCAAAGAAGGTCACATGTGTGAGAAATGTTTTTGTACCATATGCGATTTGTAGGAGGACAAATCCCATATGTACGTAGATTTCAGAAGGATAAATAGTGTATAGGGTATACACGATTTGCAGTGGAGAAAACAACATATGTCTGTGGGTTTCAAGTTGGTGAATCATGTATCTATTTTTATGGGCAGATACTAACCTGTACAAGCTGACAGGTGACATCATCAGGCTGTATAGGTGGTCTACAATAGATTCGTGTGGAGAATAGATTCCTAGGGATATTTCTGAGGTTTGGTTTTCTGATTTGTATATTTGAGAACAAGGGTGTTCTAAGTTTTGGTGACTTTGGAGGACAAGATTGTCCTCAGGTTTTTTGGTGATATTGTATTGGCTGGGAGGGCTAGTTTTTCCCTCAAGATTTATGATGTTAACAAGATTAAAAAACTGAATTATTGTGTCTCTTGTGTATTGATGATTCATCTATGATCTTGTTGTTTCCGTTGCATATGTTTTTAGTCAATAATTTCAATGTAAATTTATTTAGTGATAGTTAGATCACTAGGAATAAATTTTCAGATATGAAATTAGTCACATAGAGTTTCATGTGAAAATTGACATAAGGAAATACCACAATTTTATCACAATTTTTGTACAAACCAATTTCTACAATCCCTAGTTAGAGAAACCATGAAAACCATAGCCACCAACCCCTAGATAGAAATCAGTCCTAACCAAAGTTGGCCACTCCACCAAGGATCCTCCTTGGCTCCTACACTTGCATCCCACAATTTTACAAGCCACATCCTTCTCTATCCTTCTAAATAAGCACAAAAAATAGCATAGGGTTTCTACATGCCACAAAACCATAGTCTTCTTCTCAAACAAGAGCTACAAGATACAATGATTCTTTTATCCTTCTATTATTTATGAAAAACCACATATTTTTTTCCTCAAGGTAAATTAATCCTAGAATTTCCATTGAAATTCTCCAAGAACCCTATCACTTTAAGAGAAAGAGAGATAACGCATTGAAGAATTTAGAAGAGAGATAAGAGACTAGTGCACTTCACTCCTCACATCTCTAATACAATTGTTTGATGAGTGAATTGTGTGAATGGATTCTCTCCTTATCTATTTATATTAAAGGTATGGGAGGCCAACAATATAAAGTTTATTTATTCTGCTACAATCAACTTAACACTACACAAGTAGGCTCATGATCCAGATTATTTTCGACACGAAATGAGAGCGGAGATATAACACAAAAATATTCAGAGATATTGCAAGAGAGACAACAATATAATAGATATATAG
>SNQJ01S0058444.1:0-12518 GCA_010110895.2 Picea sitchensis | reverse complement strand
AATTACCAAAATTGTCAGAAACATGTTTTGGGCCAGTTGGAGAAGGTGGGTGGCCACCGATATCCACTTGGATCAGCTCGAATGTGGAGTGCTCCAAATCCACATGAGACATGTCAAGCTTGTAACACCCAGTTTTGGCTCTTCAACATTTTGAAGTTGAGTTTGGTCATTATCATTTACTAGATTAGGAAGTTGCATGCTCATTAAACCAATTCAATGTATTTTGTGTGTACTATAGTGATGTAGTTTGCAAATAAATTTTGATGCACACTGTATGAAAAAGTGCACCTTGTGCATTGCACAATAGTTGCTAGCGAGCATGACAAGCTTGCATGGTAAAGTGGCCCAAAAAATCGTGTAGGTGCAAGTCTTGAGTAGATATTTTTGAGGCTAGACACTTGTAGAGTCATGATCTCACTTGCCAACTTATACAGACCATTTATAATCTTATAAATGAAAGGTTCTTGGTTAAATTGAGAAACAATTAGATCTATTGTTCTCATCCTTATGCTCCAGGTGAAATTGGAGTGAAAATAGCCATTATCTTCTTGCCCTTAGTTTTCTATTTGAGAGAATACTTTTTKCTCTCTAAGGATAATCTTGTCTTGAGAGTGATTGTATAAGATTACCATTGATCCTTTCACCATTGTGATAGGTCAAGAGCCTTGTAGTGAGGACATTTATGTTCACATGGTTGACGGTAGAGGGACCTAGATCTGGGTGAAGGTGGTGCTACAACAAGATCAAATGCAATTTACTTATTGTACACATGTTGAATATAATATAGATCTACAAGATCAAGTATGTTTTACTTGTGGTACACATGGTGAATGCATGTTTGTTATATTAAGATCTAGAATTGATGGTGAATTGCTTGACCTAAAATTAATTTATATCTATTGTCTTCTATTTTATTAAGATGCATATGTTGTAGTGGGAAATGTTGAGAGTGTTTTATGGTGTGAAAATATATAAGGGAGATCAAGGATGAAGGATCTTTAGACAAAATTTCTCACTTAGTTCAAGTCTTAACTGTAGTTAAAAAGGTATGTCCTTTTTTCTAATTAATTAAATTTCACATCATAAAACATTAGATCAAGAAAAAAAAGTTAGTAATCTATTAGCTGCATGTAGTGAGGTTTCAAACTACTCATTGAGAAATTAATTATCTAGTAATAGAGAAAAATACCTACAATGAAATTGACAACTCCACTATGGATATTCTTAGAATTTCTTCTTTTAAGATTGATTTAATTGGTATTTGGTAGGGTTAACCTTTATGTTAGGGTCCTACCCTAACCCCCTTACTTAGATACTTTCTTAATGTATGAGGCCTCCTTCCTTGAATAAGTCCCATTAAATAGGTAGTTAATAGTCAGTCATTGTAAAAAGGGTCCTTTTTATTAATAAGGCCCAAATTATGTTAGGATATTTGGACACTTAGGTGTTACTTAAGATCAACTTAGTATAGTGTGTCTTTAGGTAAAATTATGTTTATTTAGTATTCATATGTAGTTATTTAATCCAACGGTCATGATATGTTCTAGACATAGAGTGATGTGCAGGTTCATATCCTCCTCGATCTTAAAGGCTACATTGATCTGTGGCTTAACAAATGATTGGTCCATGATCTCTATTTAAATAGAATGGAGGGTCATTTTCCAATGATCAATTGTGAAGAATTCTTGTAAAATATTTTTCTTTTGCATTAATATATTTCCTTAAGTGGCCACATTAGCTGGGGCTATGGAATATTCCCCCCTTTGAGGGTCTTAACCACATAAAAACATTGATGTGTTAATTTTTTATTTGGTTGTGTGAGTGGTTATTGAAGGTGTTTTTCCTACGTGGAATACCCTATTTTTTCAAACATGGTATCATAGATCGTTTGAAGACCCACTCCCGTTGTAGATCAAGATCTTGAAGCCGATTTGTCACATTTTTGGTTTTTCTATTTTCATGCATTTCTAGGCTAAGAGGATAGTTCTGTTGTGTCCAGAGTGCTTCTTTTAGTTATAAAATATTTTCGTTTCATTCAAAAAGGTTTCTTCTCACCCAAGATACAACCATTTAGTTAGATATGGAGGTATAAAGCTTGAATACACCATTAAATGTTTTTTTTATAGAGTTAATATTTCATTTTTAAATTTTTTTTTGGGTTGCTACTCTTTTTAGTCTTCATATAATATTTACCGCGCGCTCTGTGCGATCTCAAAAAATCAGAAGTAGAGTGGAAAGTGTTTTCTTTTCTGTGTATGCTCTTTGCTTTGCGCTATATGCGAGCTTAGAAAATCAGAAACATAGAGAAAACTTGCATTTTCTGGGTAAGCTAACCGAGATCTAACCCCATTGTTGTTAAGATTCATAATTGTTTTACTAAAACTTCACTTTTTTTTGTGTGAGCACATGAATGAAGGTTTTTGGGTAAGCATGCACTTTGAGGTGCAACAACGACAAGAAAAACCCCATCCTCCTCTTTTACAAGTGTTATGCGTTTTTCACTAGCTCACTTGGTTGAAAGTTGCTTTATGTAACAAGAGGTCTTGAGTTCAAGTCTCTTATTTTAAGTTACTTTTTGGAAAATTTCTCACGTTCATTGTAAAGTGCATTTCACTTAAATTATAAATATTCTTTTTTTGTTACTTTTTTCAACTTTCATTTATAAAGTAACTTCATTGTAAAAATGATTCTCATTTATTGTGTAAAAGTGGGTCACTCCATAAGTAACTTATTTGTAAAAGTGAGATTATAGGAAAATTTAGAGAAGGAAGGGAATTTTTTGCATCCATCACCACATGGGTCAACTTCTACATGCCATGTGGCTCTTTGGTTACCATTTATGCCTTTTTTTAAAAGGTCATAACTTTCACATCTGGAGTCCATTTTTAGTATCGGTTTTGTTTTGAAACAACCTATTCTTTTGAGATTTTTCCATCCAAACCAATATTTTCATCTTTTTAATCCATATTGTATTCATATTTTAATATGTTATGTCCAAGTGATCTTTTGCGTACCAATACCAACTACTTCTCATGGAAATCCCATATGGAGGGTGTACTAAGAAGTAAAAGATTGTACTGGATTACCTTGGGAAAATAACAAGCCCCCAATGATGTTGAAAATACAACTAAATGGGATGATAAGAATGAAGACGCACATAGACTAATCAGGATGTCTATCTCTCTTGATTTGCAGTTTCATGTTCAAAGAATTGATGACCTAGTTGAAGCTTGGGAAAATCTTGGATTTGTGTTTGGTAAACACAATATTATTCAAGCCCACCACATTGAAAATTAGTTAATGAATTTAAATCCCAATGTTTTTACTTTCATTGAATATTATTTATCTAAGTTCAAAACACTTAGAATTTTTCTTAAGATTGTAACATAGATTTGAAGGATGACCATTGCATATATGTTATTCTTGCTAAGCTTGGTACTACTTATTTTGTGTTTGTATCTACCTTTTATGCCACTAGAGAAGATCTAGGGGATTCTTATAAAGAACCCACTCTTGACTCTTTTTGTGATTCCTTGATTAGAGAGAAGGATAAGCTTTTGCAACTTGGAGTAATCAACATTGTAACATCCCCACTATAACCCCAAATTTAATTAATGCTTATGTAGATATAATGTGTGGATACGACCAAGCGACATATATGTGAAAGGTATTTCTAAGTTTTAATAATAAAATGTGATGCCAGTTGCTAAGGGGACATGGACATAGATAGGGGATGAATTAATCCACAAGAGAGGGGAGGGTCTAGGAGAATGCCTAAGAGAGTGGCCCAAGGGGGAAATACCCATGTTTATTAATTCCACCAACATTTCTGAATTTAATTATCATTATGTATTAAACTCTATTTTCTGAATGAGTGTCCCCAAATCCAATCATTGAATGCATGTAAGAGGGTGGGTGTGATAAGTCACATCTCATAGATATTTGGAGAATGAGTACAATTAGCTTGGGGAAGTGTGCGAATCAAGCAAGCAATCCAAAGGTATAAATTAGTATGGGCTTGTTGACGTGCGAAAATGAACGCTCGTCAACTGGAGGGGTGGGTCTGGTCTGGGGTTGTCTAAATAACCCAAGCCATTTGGGATGATCCACCCTGATGGGTTTAGCGGCTCCGTTGGCCGATCTAAGTCCTAGAAAAATGAAAGAAAACTAACTAAAGGAACTAATCTAAATGAAAACAATAATTAAAGCAAACTAATAAACAAATTTGAAATAAATATATACAGTCTATTGTCTATACTATACAACAATAATTTTATGAAATTAAATTGTTCAATTATCAACAACATTAGATATCAACTACAAATGTACAATATTTACAGATTACAGATTTCAAATCGAAAACCTGAAAAAACCATTTGTGAGCTGTCCTATGACAGCAAGGCTGCTATTTTTTTTGAATTTTATAATTATATGAGAAAGAAATAAAATGAAAACTATCTAAGCTGAGCAATTGAAATGATAATCCTAACTATAACTTTGAACTATATATATCTATCTAAACTACTTAAATAACACTAATAAACTAACCTGTAATAACGCTTTCCAATTTGTCCCGTGCAAAGTATCCAATTCAGCTGTTCGATGGGAGGAAACCCGCACCAAATTTTCCATAGGCTTCTTGTAAACAGGAAGAAGCACTTCTCTTTGAATATAAATGATAGGACAAACAAGACATAAAATATGAAAACAATATTATAATTTACAAATCATCACATTTAGATAAATCTGTGTGCAAAGATTTATACAAAATAATTCATTTAACGAAGAAGATAAACCTTTAATTCATTAAATTGAAACAAAGTAAATGTTGTACTTTTAAAATAAGAGAGATCAGATATGGACAACACATTAAACCAAATCACATCAACCTGCAACGAATTACAATAGCTAAAGTAGTCGATAATTGATTGCAAACTGATATGAAGAAAACTAGAAATAAAAGTTTGATATATTGAAAGCTAAAGCTGTTACAAGACATCCACTTTCATCCCAGCTTGTATCATCATAAATCCATAGTCTATTCTCCCAACCGTGATGATGGGTCCATAAAAAAAAATAACAAGTATTTAAAGACCACATGGTAAAACATCCCTGTGGGAATTATCAACCACTATTTACAAAAAATATGGGAATAATCTCCCAAGTCTCTATTCCTGACTAAAGATAACAACCTATAACAAAACTATATCACAAAAGTATCTCCTAAAMTGCCACATCATATCCAATTGGTCATTGAAATTCGTATGCACCTGAAAGTGGACAAGAATAGACAAGTTTAGATGATATTTTATTTGTAAAACTAACAAAAATCTAAATTTTAAGACTAGCTATAGAATCTTACGATTTTGTAGCTGGTCTAATTTGAAAACAAAATCATTTTTAATCAATCCAAAACTAACAGAAATATATTAGAACTATTAAAAAAATATTTAATTACTAATTGAAAACAAAGCAAATCGTTTACATAAAAAATAACCAAATCTTCTATGCTAATTGAGAGAAAACGAAATCGTGTTTGAATCTATTTCAATCGAAACAGACCCTAAACGAATATCAAGCAAATCTCTGGTAAGAATTCAATACAGACATAGTATGTCAATCCAATACTCAACAAAATCGTTTAAATCCAAACTAACAGAGCCGTATCAAATCTAACTTAGAATCCATCGCATTATACAAACGACTATGCTAATTCAGACGTACATAATCATTTCAAAATCAAACCAAAAGAAATTAATCGAACTAATTTAGGGCCGACACAATGCAAAATCGTATCAATCAAAACATAGCTGTGTCCGATTTTAGCAAATAAATCTTTTGTATAGGTCAAATGCGATCATAATCCAAAACGAAAATATTCATTCAAAACAAAACATAATCATTTCTTAAATCTATTCGAACAGAACTAAACGAAAGTAAACCCCATCGACTACCCTAATTCGAACCAACTCAAAAAAAATCAATCGTTTATACTAATCTGAGAACAATAAAATCACATTATCCAAATCATAGCTATATTTGATTTTAGGAAAATGAATCGATGCAAACAAAAATAGTTTATGCTAATTCCAAACGAAATATTTCATGCTAATTCAAATAGAAAACAAAATCATTTCTGGTAATTGGAAGTAAACAAAATTGTTTTCAATCTATTAAAAACAAACAGAGCTAATCGAAAGCAAACCCAATCAGTTATATTAATTCAAACCAACTCATAAAGCAAAATCGATGTTGAAATACATACCTGGGCAGTAAGAAAATGCTCAGGATAACTTTGAATTGACAAAGGCCATTGCTGCTTCGACATTTCTGAAGACAACTGAACCGGTGGTTTTTTGTTTCTTTTCGTTGGCTTGTAGCTTGTCGTTCTCCTTTGACAACACCATCACCCGTTCCTCTAACGATTTGATCTTAGATTGCAACAGGGGGAAGTCCGTGTAATAACGTTAAAGCCAAGAATTGCATTGGGTACATGGTGATTGATCGGGCTTTGGCATCACAGGCGAGGGTTCTTTCAAGTTACCAGGGGTGTCACTGTGAAGCTTAATTCCCAGAAATTTAGGATCGTTTTTGAGGCACGGAGGTAAGTTGGAGACATAGTCATAGGGTTCCATAGAGTAGAGGCCATGAGAATAGGGGTATTCCTCAGCTAGGAAACGTTCGATCTCTGAGTCTGAATCCTCGCTCAAGACGATAGGTTTTTGGTCAGTTCTCTGTTTGGGCTTGTTCCGAGCACATCTCGATATCCATCGGACATTTTTCTTTCCCTTACTATTGACAACAGTATCACCTTTTCCTTTCTTCCTCACAGGCCTCTTGACGACCTTAGTATTGTCTTTAGCACATGGGTCGACCATGGTATCGGGTAGGTCCATGTCAGGGAAATTTGAGGGTTTGACAGGGGGTAAAAGGGTAGGAGGTGGCACGGTAGGCACAACCAGAGTTTCCTTAACCACAACCTTATCCACTTGGATGCACTTGGGAGTGGCAAAGCCATTCCTAGATAGGAATGCTTGCCAACAATCACCACTAAGGCTCAGATGATGAATGATAATGACTTTGATCAAGCAGTGATGGAAAAGGCTGCTATCAGCCTTCTCACGCTTAAATCGTTTGGACATATTGTACAGACTACGCAAAAGATAATGTGGCATATTCAGAGGGTAGCCTATAAAATTCATCAATAATCGAAGATGATACAAAAATACCAAGCCATAATGACCTTCGTAGGTCACAAACTGCTTAACAATTGCCAAAAGATCGTGCCACCTGGGTTTGAGGGTAGTGATAGGCATACCTCTATCACAACTAACAATCTTTCTTGATGTGAATAGGAGCGGCCACGACACCTCGTCTACTTTGGAATTTTTAAACCACCTTTGCCCTGTAGCTGGTAGTCTTGTAGCTGAGCTTAGGAATTCCTCATTTAGTTCGAGCTGTATGTCTCCGACCTTAGCCCTACATCCGTCGAAGGTGAGGGCGAACTGTTGGGCAACCGAAAGGTTGAAACCCTCAAATCTTTGGATAAAAACCAGCCAACCATTATTTTCCAAATCCTCACAAGCATTATCGAATAGCAAAAGAGTTTGGATACCATTTGGTTCTATGCGCACCATAGGTGCCATAGAACAGGATACACAACGAGCAGGGTGAATGGTCAAGGGTTTGAATAGGGTATACGTCGGACTGATAACTCATAGGCTTCCCCAAAAACCAACAGAGGTAACCCGGGATAGAAGGCAAGCATTAACGCCTAAGTGCGCGAAGGTGGTGGAAGGCAATAAACCCATGCAAAACAGTCATATCCAAATGTAAAACCGACGACGCATATGGTGATTCAAATCACTATTGCAATGTGTTAAAAGTAATGACATCCAAACAATTAACGAAAACTATGGTAAGTCGACCCAAATATTTGCACAAGCATAGTGTTTGCATGGTTTTAAAATCAAAACAATGTTTCGGATAAGGATTTGACCATAAAAATTATACATTGTATGATACTATTGAATCAAGGGTCTAATCACCATGTTAATGTGTTATTATGAACCCATCAAATTTGATCGAAAAGCAATAGAACATCAAATACTATCGAATCAAGGACTCAATCATAATCATCCAAATACCATCACAGTCTCATAAAAATGAAATCATATTAACAACAAAAAAATGTGAGTAAAGGTTTTGGTGTCTTGCTAACTGTGTGACTATAATTAAATTAGAAATGCAAAGAACACATAGACAAGAGCGACCATAATAATCCAATGACGATTTTAATGCCATTGACACGACTTCGAAATCAAAGTTTTCACGCTTGCAGTCGTGAAAACGAGAACAAAGGCAGGTGTGCAAATGCACGAAATAATAGTGTTGTTTTATTCAAAGATTGCGATGAAAATCAAGGGTTCCAAAACACTTGTGTAGGCAGCTTATAAGGATAGGATAAAAACACGAAATGGCTGCCAACAGGGCTGTTACAACAATTTTAGGTAGTCAATTGTTTTGCATGAACAACAAGTAGAGAGAAAGAAAAATAGCTAGGATCTAGAGCATCTATGGAGGGTGAATTATAGATCATGGTGGAGCAATTTTGGAGCATTTTGGAGCTGAATACTGAAGAGCCATGATGTTAGGCCTAAAGAGTGAACTCCTTTGTGAGTTTCACTATAACAACATGTGTTTGTTGATGTTTTCACTGGTAGTTTTCTTAGCAGTGAGTTCCCTTGAGTTTCCAGCAGACAGATTCCTAGTTACTTGTGCTTAAGAGAACTTGATAAATAAATGGGATGCTCAAGGGACTGATATCGGTGAAGGGGTACATTCTTTGGGTTGGAAAGATCGTGAGGAAGAGAGTTGGTGGAAAATCAAGATAGATGTAGGAGAATACCAGTGGATTGTGGGTTTTCTGAGCTATGAGTGGAAAGTGAGAGACCACTCTCTTTTTTGGATTACTAGCCTCATATCGGGGGTGACTTGTTATTAATCTTTGAAATAAAAAGTCTATGGTGGGTGGAATGTCCATCCCAAGCAGATGGTTGCACAAATGAATTAAAGGATAAGTGTATTATCTTGTTTCTATGTTATATTATGTGTTTAATTGTTGTTTTTTTACTCTAAAATGAGAACAATTTTACATGTTGTTGTGTGATTTATTATCTCCATGCATGTTATTTTAGAATGTTGTAGATGCACCATATTAATGGTATAAAAAAATAGCTAAATATGGTTGTAATTTGTAGCTAGAAGCTACATGAATTTAGCTAACATTTTTTTTTATAGTTTTTATGAGTTTTTCGCACATAATGGACCTCAACTGGGCTGGGGGATGTTACATTACGGTATCAAAGCCTCTTGTTCAAACATTAGGCTTGTATTATTCAAAACCAATGCGAATTTGGGCAATTCGTTGTTACAAACTTTGGTCTGTGTGAATTAGGGGAAAAACAAAGAAGTTAGAGTGAAATCCCCAACTTTGTGGGAAAATTTTAAGTTTAAATATGTTAGAGTAATTGAAGAGATGATATGGGACGTGAATATGTAGGTTGTAGAGCTGAATTCAACTTGGAATGGATGGATTTCATGTTTTAATGGTCACTATAGAGTTGCAAGGAGTTTAGTTAATCGAATACTGAGATCACATTAGATCTCGTGATCAATGACCTTGATTCATTATGATAAATTTAAAATTTATAAGGTTTCGGCCATTTGGAAGGTTGCATAGATCAACAGCCATGATTCATTTTTTATGGTTGGAAAAATGGATCAGATCAACGATCTGGATTGATTTTAGATGTTGGAAGGTCAGAGCCAATCAATGACTGAGATAATTTTAGAATTATAGATCGATGACCTAGATTCATTATGATAAATTAAAAAAATTATAAGGTTTCGACTGTTTGGAAGGTTGCACAGATCAACGACCAAGATTCATTTTCAGTGGTTGGGAAAATGGATCTGATAGATGGTCTGGATTCATTTCATTTGTTAGAAGTTTGGAGCCAATTGACAATCGAGATCATTTTAGATTAATAGATCAATGGCACAGATTAATCAGAGATTGGTCAAAAGTTTTCTAAGTGTTGGAGTTTGCCAAAGCTAAATTCCGATGACTAACGACCGATGGTCAGGTTGACTGATTTGGAGAATTGTTTTAATCACCAACCAAAATCACCAACGATTGATGGTCGGGTGTCGACTGAATTCAAAAATATGTTTTGATCAAGAAAGAGAAAGCACTTATCGTGGATGGCCGATGGTCGAGTGCCAGTTGAATTAGAAAATTGTTTGGTCGCTAAAGGAAATTGCTGAAGACCAACAACAGATGGTTGGGTTGGCCAGATTGGCGAAGTGTTTGGTTGCCAATAGAAATCACTAAAGGATGATGACTGATGGTTAGGGGTTGGCTAATTCAATGAAGTGTCAGTTTTTCCAAACGAATAAGTCAGCAATCAATGAAGAAAAGAGGGTGATGATGTTTCATGCCACATCATCTTGATTCCAGGTTATAGTCCATGTGTCATGCCACATCAACAATTTCCACGTTATCTAACAGGGATGGTTGACGATTAGGTCGACTAAATTGGGGAAGTGTTTCGACAATCAACGAGGATCATCAACAACTGATGTTCAAAGATTGAGTCGACCGATTTATTAAGGTATTGAAATCATTTTCCAAGAGAAATGACTGATGAACAATGGTTTATGATCGGACATCGGGGATATTCATGAACAAGTTTGGTTTGGCAGTGAGTATAACTGATCGACCAATTTCCTATGGAGCTCAGATCAACGATCCAGATTTTTTTAATTTGTTGATCGACAGTGGAAATTGATCCACAGGGTTTGGAAAGGATTAGTTGATCAACGACTCATATTTCACCCAATTTAATATCGATGGCTCAGAGTTAAAGGGTTGGTTTTTTTTTACGTGTGGTTCACCGCATTGGAATCGGTGCTAGCTACAGCCACAAAATAATATCATGGGAAACCCTCTGAGTTAACGGGGTTATACTGATGACCTGATTATGGGCCTAACCCCAAGGGGGAACAAGAGATTTGAACTTGTGACCTCCTCTGTTGGGGATAGCTTCACATCTAGCTTATAACCACTTGAGCTAACCCTTGGGGCTAGTTAAAGGTATGAATTTTTCATATTTTTGAAGGCCATGAACTTGCACAATGATTTTGATTCCCTAAATGACATTTTTAGACAATAAAAAACCATGAAAACATAGTGTACCAAGAGTGTACCAAGGTAAAATTTGTCTTTGGATCTCAAATAAAAGAAATTGGAGAGAGCTATCCAATGAGCTATCTCAGGCACAAAACAAAGCTTGTATGAGAAAGTTACAACTGAAATAGTTAAGGTAAATTTTCAACACCAGATTACTTCTAGAGAGCATAACTCATTGCTAAAAAGAATGTTTGAGGCATATGAGTAGTCAATGGAAATATTATGATCCATAAAATACATCCATGGAGACATATTTGGAATTTGGGTATGTAAAAATGTGCAGAAAGAGAAAGAAGCCACCTGTAGCATACATGGATAAAAACGGAAAAACGGAAAAACTGTCAAAACTTCTCCAGACCATAAATTTCAGCTCAGAGCTTAGATTTGAGAAAATAAATAGTCGCTGGATATGTATTGAGGAGGATAAGACATATTTACACCCAAATTTTTTAATTGGGCATCAAAATTTCTCAAAAAGTAATAAAGATATTTTTGTAGCAGCAAATGAGTGGAAAATTGCAACTTGGGAATGTTGTAACTTTTTGCTTAGAACTCAGAATGAGGCATGGGTACAACTGTTGGAAAGTGACTTCAAAGAGGAATGAATCTAAAGAATCAAATTATGAATTGGTGCATTGTGTTTTTCATAAATTTATGAGAATAACAATCCATATTCTAATTGATGAAATGTTTTATGTTATGCACGTTCTAACAATAATTATTACATGAACATTTCTTGTAGAATTAGAGGTACAAGAAAGAAAATTTGGTTCTTACATGAGGAATGGAGTTATGGAAAATTCCCATGGATCTTACAGCCATGAGGAAGAGGTCAGAAGTCTGAATGTCAGCATGGGAAATGCTGAGACAAAGTCAAATGGAAGAAGAGACATGCAAGAGATTGTAAAAAAGAGAAGTCTTCTGCAAGATACCAGATATATAAAATATGCAGAACATAAATGAAATGCTAGAAATGACAGAATAACAGTAAAATATCCAGCATAATCTTCATAATACAAAGAAATGATATACGAAATAGCAACATAAATAGCACTTTGAATCAAATAGCAATGTTCACAGGCCTCTTCGAGGGGGCAACCTCCAGTCGAGCAACGCTCTGCTACAATAATCTCCAAGCTAGGGTTTTCATACCCTCGACTCTTATTTATACTAATATGTCTATTAAGAGAAGCATCTAGAGGAATATCCTTCTAGAAGAGGAAGCTTCTATTAGGTCTTCTTACATCCGCCTTATTCTATTTTA
>SNQJ01S0058443.1:41273-57794 GCA_010110895.2 Picea sitchensis | reverse complement strand
AGCAATCTTTGCTCTATTATCCTTCACTTTTTGAGCATCATCATGCTCTTTTTGGAATCTATCCCTCACCTACAGATCAAGGGTATGTGAACAACCTTCAATACCCTTCCCTTCATGCAAAATGTGAGTCTTGACTCTTGTGTGAGAGCCCTTAAAGGTCCTATCCTTCTTGCATAAATTGCACTTCCATTCCCATGAACCTCCACCGGCACCCATAGCCTTGACCTTGGTAACATGCCTCCAAAGAGGATAGTATTCTTGTTGCCTGCTTACTTCGGCAGCTCTAGGATTAGATGAAATAGCACTTTGAGAAGCCATGAATGCTGTAAGAAAAGAAGAAAATGAAAACTTTGTTCACCAAACAAAACAGAAAATTGTATATTACAAACCAAGAGAAAAAAAAAACTGCTAACTTGCTAAGCAAACATAAAATAAATCTACTCACCAAATAGAGAAGAAATTTGCTCACTAAAACCACACACAATCTCCTCCTTGTTGCTGTAGGAAGCTCCTCGTGCTAATGAAAGTGTGAGGAATGAGAGAAGCAAGTGGTTTCTTATAGCAAATGAAGGAGATTTAGAGTTTTGGTTTGCATCTAGAAGTTTATTTTTTTAATTAAAACAAAAACACAGAAAATCATCTTAATTCTATGTGGAGAAGGCAAAAAAGGCCTTAACTAAAACTAACTGGAAGTTTGGGGGCCCCACGGCCCCCTTTATTTGCCTAATTTCCCTTTAAAAGCCACGGAAACCCGGTCGTACGGGCACGGTATGGCCCCGAAATGTCGTCGGTCGTACCGTACGGTGTTTCCCTTTCGAGAAACGTCGTACGGTACGGCCGACGGCGTTTCAGGGCCGTATCGTACCGTACCGACCTCAGAATCAGAGGGGGGGGGGCATTTCCTGCAACATAGCATTCAACAAGTCAACATAAAATTAGGGAGGCCGACGCCCTTTAATTTTCCACTTACAACTTAAAATTTAAAATTACAAAAATAAAATCCCCTTTTAGGGGTGACATCATGCCCTAAGGGTGACATTTTGGCCTAAAGAGCAAGTCGTTGAGCATTTTGAAGGAGTCATTGGGCCTCCAAAGTCCATGTCTTCATGTGCTAGGGCTTCTCTCCATCAAAACATGCCAACTCATCATCAAATCCACCAGCATCGCCAACCCTAGCCCTCAAATGTGGCGTCATACCCTAAAATGTGACATTTTGAGCCTCCAAGGCCAAATGTTGGGCAAAGGAAGGGCTAGTCTCCTCCTCTAAGGTGTCCTCTCATGCCTCCAAAGGCAACATCAATCGTCCTTGTGTCCCTAGAAGAGGGGGTGCATCATCCATCTTGCGGGCTTCATGCCCCAAATGAAGGTCCAAGTGACCTTGCGCCTTCATGAAAAGCTTTCCACCTATCAAGGCCCTGCAAAGACAAGCAAATTCGCCCTCCAAGGGCTCACAAGTCGCAAACATCATGTTAAGGAAGCCATATATAATAAATGAACCACCCGAACATGTGCATCGAATCCCCCCTCTCAAAATGAACAAATGCTCAAAGACCTTATGCAACTTGTCAAATTTAGGTATGGGAGGGTTGCCATGGTGACCTATTGGGTGAGTCATTCCCCAAGTCAAGGAGTGTTTCCCAGGTCGAACCTCTCTAAGTCAGGTGGACCCTCTCTAAGTCATGTGAAGAGTATGAGGTGGATGGGGGTGATACTTTTGGGCATGGGGTTTCTTGACATACAAGGGCTTGTATTGTCTCATTTATGGGTGCCTTTGTAGAGGGTGTGTTGCCCTTCGTCCGCGATGCATGATTTTTCCAAACCCTTTTTGCCATTAATTTGTTAGAGTGTTTCCAAGTTGAAGTTAAAATGGGACCTCTACCTAAGCATGAAAAACATTTCCCACATTAACTCTACCTTGGTCACACTTGACCATGCTTCCCCGAGTTGAAGACGATATGTCCCCAAGTTGAAGACGATATGTGGGACTTCTACCTAAGCATGAAAAACATTGCCCACACATGCTCTACCTTGGATGGCACGTTCAATTAGTTATTTATTTTACGAGTCTCTCAATTTTTTGTGAGAAACATTTCATTGTTCTCGAGATCCCTGGGCGAGCATCTGGAAGGTTTATGATTGGCTTTTATCTTTTGCTAGCTACAAGCCTCTGGGCCTTCAGCCCCTTCTTCCCATGAAATGAGGTATAAGCCCTTCTTGGGTCAATGTGGTCCAAAAATCCAAAAGATGAGGAAACGAAAGGAAAGAAACATGGAAAGTGGCAAGTATGTGCGGGAGCGATACGGTGACTCATCAAGGAGACCCTCCAGTAGCAACCCTTTCCTCAAGGGTGATCACTGGCTAGGAAAACAATGTCAACCACCAAGGTGAAATAAGGCAAAAAGCATTATTTCCAAGCAAACGTTTTCAAAATCAAGAAAGGACCCTTTGCAACATATTCAAATGCTCCATTTATTAAAATGACACTTACCACAACACCGGACTAGTTACCTCATGGAGCAAGACCTGTTGTCCTCTGTAAGCCAAGCTGGTGTGGTGAATGGTGCATCCATTGATCACAAGGTGATGAGTGGTGTGATGTGGGGCTCTACCTGTCGGTCTGTAGACACTGTCAGTCGATCCATCTCTCGATACTCCATGTCTGCAACCTGGGGGCCTCGAGACATCATCTCCTTAGTTATCCCTACGAATGGGAGATAACACTCCTCAATCCACAAATTCCCAACCCTTTACAAATGGAGAGCAAGCTCCTCTTTATAGAGGGAGTCTCTTCTCTCTTACAATAAAATATAATATTATCCAACTAACTCCATGACAAGTCAAATAAATAATATAATAATGGAATAGTTCGATCCACCCTTAATCAATGGTTGACCATATCAAATGGTATGTGGACACTAGCCTCTCCAAGAGAGGTCGCCACATATAAACATAGGAAGTAGAATACAAGATGTCTTCAAAAGAAAAAGGGCGCACCACTAAAATAGGTCTTTTCCATGTCAAAATGCTAATTGGTCCACATACAATGTGCCCTCCAAGGTGCTTGCATACAAAAAATACAATAAGATACCTTAAACATGGGAGGATGTGCTCCAAGGTCCACCTAGAAGAACTTACTAAGTGCACCCTCCAAAATGCATGCATGCAAGCACAACAAAAAAATGCTCCCATGAAACTAGTCAAACAAATGATAAAATAATGAAGTGTTACAACCTGCAACATGCAAGGCTCCATGAAATAATAAAATACCCTCCTCCATATGTATGCCCTCCAAGAAAGGAATAAAATAATCAAAGGGGTGCACTCCTCTAAGATAAACCCTCCATAAATAGCAAGAAGAAAGTCTTCACATGTGTGCCCTCCAAGTAAAACCCTTAGAAATAGGACCAAATAAATGTATGCAACAACAACATGTTTGGCCCTCTAAGTGCGACACACCCCTCGAGAAACATTCTCCATAACAACCTTCAAATAAAATAATATAAATGCCAAGTCAAAGAGCTGAGGGAACTCTCCAATGTACCTGAAATAATGCCAAGTGTAGCTGAAATAACCATGCAATAATGATGAAAAAGCACATGGAGAGATGCACCCTAGAAGAGTGTGCAACGGAGCCACCTCAACCCACCAACTAATACAAAATATCATCCATATGAAGTGCACCCTAGGAAGTGCCAGAGATATCAGAATAAACCAGAAGTACACACCATGTACACCAATGTGAATATGGATCACAACTCCAATATAGATAAGAGAGATAAGTTACACAATAACTCCTTGAAGAATAGGAGAACCTCCTCCAAATACCCAAATACATTCATACATCACAATTCCCATGTCAACAATAATGAATACATGATCTCTAGATATACCTATTCACACATTGCACATGAGGCCCCTTTATTATTAGGCCAGCCCTATTACATATACATTTACACATTACATGTCTATTTAACCCCATATATGCCCCCCCTTGGGAACATATCATATACATTTAACCCCATATATGCCCCCCTTGGGGTCATAACATCCTATCACATATTTTCCAGCTCATATTTACTTGGTGATGAGCATCTCTTTGTTTTGGTTGATGTCAGATGACCAAACACAAAAGAAAAGGTTGTGGCATTGATGAGATGAGCACATGGCTACATTGGTTGTATGATTATACTTAGCAATTTTATTTTCATATGTTACATAGAGTAGTGTAGAATAAATATGCTCTCTATTATGAGCATTAGATTTCATTTCATGTTCCTTTGGCACTGTTGGCTTATGCCTTTTATCTTTGTAAAGCCAATTTTGGGCTATGTAATGGACTATATGGACATTGTATATGGTGTTTAGGGATGTGGATATGTATCCATCCCGCCACATGGTTTTCTTTCAATTGCTTGGAAAGCCTTCTCAACAGGTACCATCGGAGGTTCTAGAGTTCTCATGCACTCTTCTTCAAGAGCACATGTCCCCAAGTTAGAGCCAGTTGTTACCCCTCATATTGTATGTGAGGTAAACTTGTGACTTCCATCACATCACGGGATTTTCAAGATAACATATAGGGATGTTGATGGAGTTGAGCTATACACCTTCTCTTTTGCTTGGAGATGATGCATTTTTGGTTGAGCAGATCAATGATTTATGGATCACCCTCTTAATATTACGGATCCTCTTGCCCGTCATGGTGTTGCATGGGATGTTATGTATTGGTTCATGTATGATGGTTCTAGCCCCTAAGGTTTGGATGCTAGTAGTATGGGATGAGAAGTGGCTTATGTGGGTAGCTTGTCTAAGTCACCCTTGGGGTCTCACAACTTTTGCTTAGGAATTTTTACGCCAAGTGAGAACCTAGAAGGTAACACGTAGCAACCAAATTGCATATTCAACTTCCTCTTCGATGGCAACCCATTAGGTTCTTGAAACACTTTCTTGTATGCTTCCACAAATTTATCTAGGTATTGATTTTGCACCTTATTACAACCTTCCAAGAATGCTTCAACATCCATTTTACCTTTGTTCTGCTAATTCTCTCTCAAAACAACCATACAAACTTCTTGTTTGTATTTATTATCCTTATTTCTCGATGTGCACTCATCAAGGAGAGCTTCAATTTCCTTTGTGAGTGTTGACAATGAATGTTTGCCCATCCTTTACCAAGTGGTATTGGTTTTCCCTTCATGTGAAGATAGTGTCTTGCACGTACATGTACGACCTCCCAAGTATTACCCCGCATACATCAAGAGGTATTACATCCATTATTCCATAGCTACCTCATCCATGCAATTTATGTCAATGGAAAATCTAAACTTGCAATACTTTGTGACTTTCAATTCCATATCATGATTTGCCCATCCTAGAGGATAAGGTCTGGGATGGTCTTGCACATCAAGTACAAGTTTCTACTAGTTGGGTTGATACTAAATTTAATTGTGAACCGAGATCAAAAACACAATCAACCTTGATTTTCTTGAGCTAAACTTTTACATGGAATAATTTGGACATCTCCCTTTCCTCTTCAAGACTAAAAGGATTCAGGCTTACCTCTTTGTGAGTGGATGTACAAGTGATCCTTCTGTCTACATCAGAACTACTCCCAATTTGGCTTCCAGTTTCAATTAATAACAAAGCCTTCTTTTCCTACTACTTGTGGTGCTTTGGGTGAAGTTAAGGATGCAACTTCCAGCATTTTTCCTCCGAGTGGCCATCAACACCATAGTGTTCATAGTGGGGTTTAGAATCCAGGTTTTGTTGGGTAATGCTTGTCATCTTCTTCCTTTTGTTGTTCTTCTTCTTCTAGACTAGTTTGGACTCCCCTTGTTGTTCTGTCTGCTTCCGTGCACCAAACTCCATCTTCGTCTTATCGCCCTCGATGTACTGATCTTGAACATGAGCCTCATTGTTGATCTTTGGCTTGAAAAGCATCACTTGCCTTCAAATATGGCTATGCAAGCCTCCCAAATATTTGATGAACACTTCCAAGCTCTTAAGCAAAATATCCAACTGAATTGCTCTCTTGTGAAATTATGTGGTGCAATATTGCATGTTTTGTTCTTGCCTTTGCCTGAGATAGAGCTAGCTTATCCTTTATTACTCCATGTATTCAATGGGGTGGAACTGTGAGTTAATAAGGTCCTTAGACATGTCCTAACCAATCATGGGTTTTTCAAATTTGAGTCTTTGAGCAACCACATCACTCTCTCACCATATCAAAGATGGCCTTCCATCTTTAAAAGGGCAAAAGAAATTCTTTGTGCTCCACTCACTTCATCCACACTGAAAAAGGCTTCCAACTATTGTAACCATTGATTTCATTTGAGGGCATCAATCTCACCTACATCTAGCTTGATGTCTATGTTCGCCTCCACTTTGAACAGCACCTAATTTTTTCTGCATTCTCCTTTCTCCAACTTTGATTTTTCTGATTTGGGCTTCTTCTCTGGTTCACCTCCTTCACCTTTAGAACTCAACTCATGAGGTACCGTTCGTTCCTTTTTCTCGAACAGCATTGCAGCAACCAAGGCAGCAATGGTCGTTCATCTCCAATATGCTTATGGCCACATGAAACACATTTAAATACATTTGAATCATCTAAGTTTCTAGATTTCATAGTTTGGCCTCTGTCTCATTGTATTTTTTATTCTCTCCCATCACTAGATCATGAGGTTATTTCTTCCTTCTCTTTACTCCAATCTCGAGGTCTTCCAAAAGCAACTCTCCACCTTCTTGCAGTTTCTTCGATCTTGTAAGCATTCAACTTAGAATGGTCCCTTCTGGACTTCAAGGAAAACCAACTTTGATACCAATATGATCCGTACACTGTAACAGGTATCCTACTAACCAATTCAACACAATGGATCCTGGATTCTCTTATTACTTTTTAATAAAACTAGTAGATGTGTTTTTGCTATCTAATTGGGGAAAAATAAATAACAAAAATCTAAAGTGTGTAACACATTCAACCGTGAACAATTCAACACATTGATTTACCCTAGAGAAACCCAATTCGGGAAAAAACTCAGTGGAATGGCTTCGATTGTGCTTTATTGATTCTTTTACAAGGAGCGAAATACCAATTACAATGGCTATAATGAGTAGAGAACTTTGTGCACAGGACTCCAAACTACTACATCATTTCCTCCCTTTGTCTCAGCTTGCAATCTTCATCCAGAATGATAATTGGCTATCAGACTGCAAGATAGTTTCATTCTCTTTGGCTTTGTCTCCAACTGCTATCATTGTCTTGAAGAACTCTTTCAAAAGATGATCCAAGATTTAGTAGAAACACTCAACTTCTAAATATGTTATTCTTTCAACTTCGAACCCCCGTTTTCTATCAATTGAAGGGGCCATTTATAAGTTGGACAATGGCTATTCAAATACCCATTGGGACTGTTCGAAGGCCAATTCATTTGGCCTTCCATATTCCAAACATTTCATTCACCCATACCAATGGTTGTTCATTTTCTCGTCAAATTGCACTATTTAGCACGAAGCTCTATCACCCAATCGTGTCAACAAGGGCGAATGATAGCTCATTTGGTCAAATCATAGAATTCTTATTGAAGGGCGTTTAGTCTATTGGTCAATTCACACCGTTTAGGTTAAAGAAGATTGAACTTGCTACCTTACATTCCTCCAAGTGAGTCCCATCACATTGCTCCAAGTGAGTCCCATCGCGTTCCTACCAATGATTTGCCATCCGCTTCAATGGTACAATTTCCTTTGTTTCAAGTGGTGTGACCCCTTATTTCTACAAGTGCGCCCTCGCTTGCTTAAATACGTGCAAACCTTTGTTTCTAATGATACGATTCCCTTCCATCAAATGGTTGTGAGTAACCTCATTCAAGGTGATGCAACCTCACTCGCTTGCATTGATACGAGTGGTCTTCGCATTCACTCTTGCGACTAGCCTTCATGTTAATGGGTGCAATCATTCCATTGACTGAGATTTCCTTCGTTTATATGGATGCGGTCTACATCTCCTTCCAAATGTTGCAACCTATCTATCTTCATGTCGATCTCCTTGAAGCAGAAGGTTGTGAGTGCATCCAATTGGACAAGAAACAAGTCAGCCAACTCTAGCAAATACTCGTTTATCAAAAAGGAGATTAGCACTTCATAGAGATAGCATTGTCTTTTATGAACAAGAAATCGCCCTTTTATAACAAAGACATGAATCTGATAAAGCACAATAAACGAGCCTATTATTCCATTTTTCTCATGATCCTCTTCGGATCATAACTGAACTCCTTGTACTATTTAAACATTTATTAATGCGACTTACATATGGCTCTTAATCTTCTTGATTGTGCACTTATTTTATCTTTTACAAATTTAATTTCCCTTTGAACTATGCTCTATTTAAATCAATTAAAACTCTATATTGGGCAATAGTATTAGCAAAACTGCAACACTATCACAAAATCGCAACCATTGTGGCACAGCATCTTAGCAACTAGACCTGCAGTAGCTCCAAACTAACTTTAACTCCCCTTTTCACTATCGCATCCAAATTCTAGTGAAACGGAACTAATACCACTCTTACTAAAGATTCACAGTCCCCAAACGGTATCTACTATGCAGCTCATTTTTAATAACATGCAGATAATTTAGATCCTCAATTCTAAGACTTCTATGATTAATATCATCTTGGTATGAGGGTTCTTCCGGAATCATCACATTGTTTTTGTATCAACGTTTCTGATCAGACCAATTTGGTCCATCATCAAGATGAAATGTAACCACCAGCAAGGTGTTTGTTTGTTTTTTATCAACGTTTCTGACCAGACCAATTTGGTCCATCATCAAGATGAAATATGAAATGTAACCACCAGCAAGGTGTTTGTTTGCTGGTGGGGTGGGAAGAGTGTTAAGATTGCTGCTAGGGGACTCAATTCCCCCTGCAGTCTGTCCAGCCCACATGGCATGATTTTCAAAGGCATGAGGTTGGGTGCAAATCCTGGGCATGTTTGGAAGAATAAATACCATTCAGAACTTGTACCTAAGTAAGATGAAGTCCACCTTTGAAATTGGTGTCTTTGTGATGCCTTCTTAGTTGCAAACTTACTAAAAAGAACAAAGTGTTGTATCTTAGTTGAAGATTTCATTCCACACTGATCAATTAATTTATCAATCTATCTATATCTATATGCAATGAGTAAAGTGAGGTGCATTCTACAGCCCAAGGAGCACTGGAGGTGATTCATTGGTGTCTGGAACATTTCACTGAATTTAAACAGTACATTGGATGCATTGAATATGGACAGTAGCACAAACACATTTAACTGAAATCTAATATGCCCCTCAGAGTTGAAATATCTCCTGAACTAATATCTAATGTGCCAACCATTTGTGTGAACTGGAGATATCCATCCTCAACCTTCGTTACCTTTAGATACGTATCACATAGGTATTTATATGTATATGAATGATTAACTTTGTTACGCCCTAAGCATGAAGATGGGTAAAGAAAAATGCATACCCTCCAACTCCAGCAAACCTGACGTTGATGGGAGAGAGGAGCTTGAGGGAAGCCATTAGTCTGCTGCCAATCACATCTCCCGAGACTTCGCCAGCCACTATGAACACTCTAAGTTCCTCCTCGCTCTTCCCCACCTCTCTTACTCTCGTTGATAATAGTCGCGCTCTACTGTCAATCCAATGCAGCTTGTTATTATTCGTTTTCTGTATGAATATGGTGTGGAAACTCTTAGGCCTGAACAGCCTCCAGACTCGATTAGCTGCCATTTTTCTCATACGGGCATGGACTTACAAACAGGACATGACCCGCACTCGCATTGGATTTAAATGCATCGATATAATGGGACAACCCATTCATGGGATTTTTTCATTTTTTGGGCATACAAGGATTATTATGTTTATTTTGGTGACATTATATCGTCTAAATATATTTTGGGTGGGGTTTGCCCTTTGATTATGGTTTTTTTATTTTTATTTTTATTTATAAATCAATGATTTTGTTGATTTATGTTAGTTTATTTAATATAATAATAATAATAATAATAATAAAGGATTTTAATTTACTTATTATATATAAATATATTTTGAGAGAGGTTTGTATTTATGTTTTTTTATTTAATATAATAATAATAATAAAGGATTTTAATTTATTTGGTATTTTTTAAATTTATGATTTATTTTTATTTATTTTATTATTATTAAAAAAATTAAAAATGTATTTTTAGCCTTTTTTAATAATTATAATAATTTTGATATTTTTGTTTTTTATTTTTCAATATAAAAATAATTTTTTAAAGAATATCTATTTTAATTTTGTTTATTTATAATGAATTTTATTAACTTTTAAAAACTATAAATATTAACATAAAAACATAATTATGATGAAGTCAAATTTAGTTAGTCATTGGATTTTTTTAAGGTTTATTGTTTCTTAAATACCCTTGGGTTATTGTTTTTAGACCACAAGCTAGTTCCACATGTAACTAACATGTTAGCAAACAGAAAAACATAAGTATGATGAAATTGTGTTTCATATTAATAATTTTTAAAATATCAAAATAATAAAAATTTATACAATAAAAAATTGTGTCTAATTATTCTAAGTTTTTGTTTTATTTCTTTGAATCGGCAATATAAATCTGCAGGAA
This sequence comes from Picea sitchensis, assembly GCA_010110895.2. Lineage (NCBI taxonomy): Eukaryota > Viridiplantae > Streptophyta > Pinopsida > Pinales > Pinaceae > Picea > Picea sitchensis. The sequence goes on along the minus strand of SNQJ01S0058443.1, from coordinate 47,151 downwards.
ATCACAATTTTGTGTTGTTTAAATTGTATTTCTGAATACAAAAATAAATTTAGTCACTTCAAATGTTTGAGATATTCAAATTATACACAATTAACCACTCAACTATGCAGATTCAACAAATACTAAAAACATTTATAAATTATAATAGTTTGTAACTTTCTTAAGGGATTTTTTTTGTTTTCCTAATCCATGTCTAAGTAAAAAAAAACAATTCTAAATTACAATTGCTTGTCATTTTATCTGGGTGGCTTTGTTGTTTTCCTAATCCATGTCTAAGTAAAAAAAAAAACAATTCTAAATTACAATTACTTGTCATTTTATCTGGGTGGCTTTGTTGTTTTCCAAGTCCATATTTAGGTTTAGGAGTTTATATTAAATCCATTTAAATGGGATCATAATGTAAAATTTATGTAAATGGTTAAATCAAAGTCTTTATAGTATTCAAGTTCAAATATAAAATTTTCCAAAATCATGTCACTTAAGAGAGTTAAGTTTTGCATTTATGTTGGAATGGAAGTCCCGGCAACCTTAATGGACTATGGAAGTGGAATATCTCAATGGATGTGATATTCACGATATGTTATGCACTTTTGCCAATATAAGGGATCGAATGAATCAGCAGATAGTAGATTGGCTTAGTTTTAGTGAGTAATGAATTTTTTTTTTATATATAAGAGGTTAATAAAGTCATTAATATACATCTTAGCATATGATTATGGCATAGGGATGTATTTGAGCTAGTAATGAATTATATATATATATAAATAAAAGGTTAATAAAGTCATTATTCATTTTAGTATATGATAATGGTATATGAATGTATTTGGGGTTATTAAGATTTTTGTTTTTATATTTTGAAAATTTTGAAATTATTATGTAAGTCATTAGGAGTTGTGTTTCATGTTTACATTTGTTATATTCATATATAGTGTGTTTTATTATGTATTTGCTTCATAATATTTGGTAATAAAGTATTTATTTCAAAAGTATAATATTTTGAGACTATAATGTACTTTTACGAGAATAATATGGGGTACCTAGGGAGGTACCCAAGGGGAAAATGAGTGTAATGTAGCCATAATCATGGAATAGGTTCACTATGTAGTTAGAGGAAATAATATATTAATAAGGGTTGTTGGCATAGACCCCTGGGAACACTCATGAGAAAGTATAAACACGCATGGGTACCATCATATCAAAATAAGTAAAAAGAAGGTTTTTCTTAGAACAAGCGAGGGTTTGACAGTCGCGAACACAGCAGAGCACGGCATGGTTACCAAAGGGGGCGGTAATGGAACCCCCTCATACAAGAAGGTAGTGGTGGACAGGGGGAAAGGACCACGAGGCAGAGGTTTCAAGGAACCAATGATGAGCACCTCGGGTTTCGGACTGGAAAAGAATCAGGAAAGCAACTCGAAAAAAATGGACCGCATGGGGGAAGAATCCAAAGAAACCTAGAATGCAACGCAAGAACCAGAGAACCCCAATGGGGTAGAAGGGCGCAACCCGTGTAAACCAAAAACAACATTGATACCCAAGGTAATACTAGAAGACCCACAAACGCAACTCTGCCGGGACCAGATGAAGACGCATGCACTAATCTGCAAGTTCATGGGTCTGTGGCCCACAGAAAGAACATTGCGCAACTAGATCAAATATCATTGGAAACCAAATGGGGAAGTGGAACTCCATATCGGTTCGAAAGGCTTCTTCATAGCAGTATTCATGATCTTGGAGGATAGGGACAAATTCTTTGAGGGGGGGTCATACTTCCACACCTCAACAGGATTGTACATGCGACCATGGAAGGAAAACTTCCCCCCACAGAAAGAAACCTTCAAGAACGTACCTCTCTGGTTGTGGCTTTACTCTCTATCGCTAAACTACTGGTTACCCTCTACCTTCGAAGCAATCAGGAACAAACTGGGAAAATATGTGAAGACATCGGAAGCAACCCTAAAAGGGAGATATACCTCCTATGCAAGGATATGCATAGACATGGATGTTTTGGGGGCACTCCCAGAAGCCATGAGCCTGGAATTCATGGATGAGGAATGGATACAAAGCATTGATTATGAGAAAATCTCATTCAAATGCAGAAGATGCCATGAACATGGACACCTATTCAGAGAATGCCCTCTCAATAAAAAACAACAAACGGAAAACACCAAAATACAGTAGGATGAGGAAGGGTTTATTAAACCGAACCACATAAAAATAGAGCAAACAAGAAACCAAATAAAACCCCAATGGAAAGCAATCTAGAAGCCAGGACCAGAACAGAAGGGCGAGACAAAACCTACAAAGGGGAAGAATGAGGAAAGGAAAAGGAAAAGGCTAAAGAAGCTAAGGACCAAGCCACAAATGAGAACAAAAATAATCCAAGCAATCAGATGGAGCAGGGGGTTAGCGCAACTCTTATGGATGGAGAAACCAGAGATGCCAACACACCCATGCAGAAGGCAGACAGAGACGCGAAAATGACACCAAGCAAGATAGGCACAGAAGATCTGGACCTCAGAGATATTGTGGAAAGGGAAGGAATATATCTCTCGAACATATTGGAGCAATGGAAAAGGCAGGGCGTAGACAATGTACCAACGGAGCAACTAGACCACATCCAATATATATTCCTCCTAAGGGAGGAAGAAAAATCTAGAGGGCTCAAGCGCGCGCAGGGGGAGATAGGACACCTAGGAATCAAAGTAGGTGAGGGACAACCACAGCTCTCACCCACGCAAACACGAAGGAAGAAAGGCAGGAAATCAAACAGTGTAGCCCTACAGGAACTAGGAGCCCTGTTGATAAACTCAGGTAAGATCAAGAATCTCTTTCCCAACTCCCCCCCACATGTTTAAATGAAGATTATAGCATGGAATATTAGAGGCCTAAACAACCCAAGAAAACAAAGAATCCTTAAAAACAGACCGAGGAAGGAACAACTAGACCTTTGTTTCATTCAAGAGACAAAATGTACGGTAGATAGAATGGAAACAATCAGCAAAAAACAATGGAGCAAGTACAAGACGTTGGTTGTCGAAGGACAACAGATGGCAGGTGGTATTCTCACTTTGTGGAACCCACAAGTGATGAATCTACTAGCAGTCGAAGCCACTAGATACACACTCTCGGTAAGCATGCAAATCATAGGTAACACGGAGGTGATTCTATGCACTAATGTGTATGGTCCCCAGATGTTGGAAGAGAAGAGAAGAATGCTCCTAGACCTAAAAAACCTAAAAGCCCACCCCATTAACCTCCACTGGATCCTTGCCGAGGACTTCAACATCATCACGACACTTGCGGAGAAAAAAGGAGGCACAATCAATCAATAAAACAATCAATATGCAAGTGAGGAAGCAAACTATCATGAAATGCAAATGGTATAATACATGGAAAATGCCTACCTACCTATACTTACCTATGGAGTCAAGTCCCACCACCTTGGTGGGGTTTGAGGAGGTGCTTGTCGATGGGTAATGGGTGCCTCCTTCCTTCCAAAGTGGACAAGTAGTATGAATTATCAACTGACTCCATTCCAACTTTGAAGGGTCCGAGCCATGACTGCGTGCTTCCTTTTACATTAGTTGGCTCTCCTTTATGAGTGTCCCACATCCATACCATATCTCCCTCCTTATACTTTATGACTTTGTATTTGGTCGTTCCCTGAACAACCCTGGTGTATTGCACCGAGGGAGGTGGGTGGGATTCTACTGTAAAGACTTCTTGTTGAGATGGGCGGATTTGTACGTCATCTTCATTTTTCTTTAATATTTTTACCATCCCAAATTCTTTGTTCTTGAATTCATCTAGGAGTTGTTGGTATTCTTCTTTCTTGGGCCATTCGATCTGATCAAAGTCTTCCTCTGTTGCAAAGGGCATGTCTTCTGGAGAATATTTTTGAAGAGTTTGTATCATATCGTCCTGCGTTTTATTATTTTTTGCGGGATGAACAATATCTTGCACATGGTCCCCAGTTATTGGCACATTAAGTAGACATCCCATCATTCCATCTTTCAAAGGTAATCGCAAAAAGGTGAGGTCCATCTCAAGGGAACCGCCGATCATTGCACCAAACTTCCTAGATAACAACATTCCCCACACATCTAGGACATCAACCACTATAATGTCAATGTGGATTGTCTTCTCGAGGTATTCTTTCAAGTGCACTTCAACATTTTCAACCACCCCATGTGTGGGTATTGCTTTAGATTTGAAACCACACACATTCATGTAAGGCCTAGTGACCTTCAAGCCCATTTGTTGCATGACTTTAAGAGACATCATGTTAGCACCTGTATCTACCATGCAATTGTTAATATATTTGTTGTTCATTGTTAAGGTCATGAAGAAGGGAGGGTTTTCACCATACTGGACCCTCAAATGGTCAGCTTGCAACATAATAGGGGGTCCATAGGTTCATTTGATCCCGAAAAGAAGGTATCAAAGTGTTCTTTGATGGATGGGATCTTGATTGCTTCTCTTAGGGGAACATTCACATGCATCTTTGATAACGCCCCTTCAAAGTCAAAGTTAAGGTCAACCTTACCAGTCTTGGATGTCCTAGGAAGAAGAACCTCAACAGGCGGGGGTTTCGGCTGATCAACGGTAGGTTGTTTCGGATTCTTCCTTCTGTATACTTGAACTTCCTGTTTCTTTAGCTTTTCTCATGATTCCTGGTTCAGGTTGTTTATTACCGCCATCCTTGCTGCTCTGGCTGCTTCCCTCATAGCTTGTTGATGTTCTATATCTGTGATATTTATCTGAGGAAGCCCCATGAAACAATCCATATTGTTGACTTGCTGATGGCTAGGGTTATAAGGGCATTCATGCTCCCAATGTGCTTCACTACACTCCAGGCACCAAGGGTTTTCATCAACAACGTTTGTTGGGGCCAAGGTGTTTGGAACTTCATGCTCACTCTTTGGCTTGTAAAATTGGTTCCCTTTCTGGAATTGCCCTTTGAACGGAGGCCTAGGTGCTTGGATCTGGGATTTTTCAAGTCTGACAATCTGGCTCATCATTTCTTCATGATTATTTATGATGCCATCCATGGAGGCTTGTAATTTGTTGATACTAGTGCAAAGATTTGAAGTAGGCTCGACATTGTGTACTATTTTCTGCTTGGTGTCTATTCTCCCCCTTCGGTTAGCAAAGGACTCAATCTTAGACGAAAGGAGGTTTCCTTCTATCTTGGTGGCGAGCTCTTGGGCTTCTTGAATGGACTGGGGGTTTTGTCTCTAAGAAGATACCCTAGTTGGCCATTGAAAGATCTGGTGTAAATATGAACAAAGTAGTCATCTTTCGGGTGATGGCTTGCGGGAATTCTTTGTAGCAAAGTCTCGAATCTAGTGTGAAACTCCCGAATGGACTCATTTTCATACTTAACGAGGCTATTTAGTTGAGTGAGAAGCATATTAGGGTCTTCTTTGATACTCCATCTTTTAAGAAAGGCCTCTTCAAGTCTATCCATGGTCTTGATGCTTCCATCAGGAAGGCTGAGGTACCAACGCCTTGAGGCATCATAAAGAGTAGTGGAGAACAACTTCATGACCAAATATTCAGCATCATCACTGATGGGGTGAAGCTGAAAGAATGCCCAAAAGTTACTCATATGCTCTTCGACACTGATGGAATCAGTACCGGTAAATTTAGGCAACCACTTCTCATACTTGGGTGGCATTTGCCTAGGATAGCCTGGTATGGCTGACATGTCTAATGGCCTGAAAAGGGTGGATGACCATTGTCTTTGATTGTTGGTTGGGTTCGTTGTAGCGGTCTGAGAGGTAGACATGATTCTTAAAGGAAGGCTCTTCCCGAAAAGTGATTTGACAACAGGAGAGTTTAAGGGAGGCTTCCTTCTGAAAGACAAAGGAGG